>CM060955.1:36352798-36395298 GCA_030765055.1 Mantis religiosa
GTTTTGGTACTCAGTTTTGTTGCTTTGAGTTGGTTATTTTCATAGGATTCACTGCACTTCCACTTCACTTTAAAGTCTTAAAAGTACTTATCACCACAAGTTTTTTTTCACAATTTCGATATTTTGTGATTGGATACCATTAAGATTATATATATTTGTTCGTCTGAATTCATTTTCATTAATTGAGTTGTATACATTTTCATCTATACCTTATCCTATATGCCTCTGCATGATTATTTGGTTATGTCCGGTACGGACGGAGAAGTTGTTTTGTGCCACCTACCCATGAGTTTTCTATTCACCGCATCTACTATTTCAAATGTATGTTCCCCAAATTTTTGAATAATTTCCCAGGACCTTTATATAGTAACTCCATGCGCTTGTTTCTGTTCTTCAAGGCGCAGGACAACTTGTGATCTTTAATTAATACTAGATCACCTATATCTGGGTTCCATTTGTGCCTTCTTCGTTTTCTCTTCGATTTCCTCTTTTCGGCCTTCTCCTTTATTCTGTCGAAAGCTAATTTAGCTCTTTGTTCTTCACTTAGGGTTTCCAATTCATTACTTACTTTTTTTTCAATTTCCTTAAAGATGGGCTCGGGTTCTTCGTTTAACATAAGTGTTACGGGTGCAAATCCTGTAGTCACATTAATGGTGTTATTTATTATCTTTTCAATGACTGGACAGTATCTTACCCAATCTTTGTGATTCCTATGTGTCAGTATCATGAAATAGATCCAATATCGCGTAGTACTCGTTCCGTCGGGTTTCCTGATGGAAAATAGGATGAGCAATAATATAATTTTATTCCGTGATATGTGAGGGTTCCTTTAAAGCATTTACTCCGATGGACGGTCGCGTTATCAGACAAGACCGCTTTTACTGGTCCGTATTTCGGCATATAATCATTCACTATCTTCCCTACACAAGTCCTGCTGCTCATGTTTCTTACGGGGTATATTTTTACATATTTGGTGAAGACATCATGAAGTACAAAAATGTATCGGCACCCAAATTGACCTCGAGGTAATTCTCCGTGAGCATCCACTGTGACTAGCGCATTCTTTTCATCTCTTAAAATCGCTTGAGGTTCTGTATCGAATTTCACATTGAATGGTTTCGCTCGTTGGCACATGTCGCAAGTTGAACATATTTTCCGTACGTTTCTGGCTAAGTGTTTTATGTAGCAGTGTTCACTTATTACCAAATTTAGTTTCTCACTGCCGGTATGTGCTAAGGCTTTGTGATATGCGGTAATTAACCGGTTTTCGATCCCTCTCGGAATCATGACTTTCCACTTCGGTTCTGTCCGTCCGTGGAACTTGTAAATTTTTCCGTTGTATATTCCAATGTTCTCCTTTAATTCTGCTGTGATCGGTGACGCCTTTTCTCGAAGTTTCTGCAATTCTACGTCTTCTTCCTGGAGCTTCGCCAAGTTTCTCAATTCTTTCGTGAGTGATTTTCCTTCCATTGTGTCTAGGTACAAGATCGTGACATCGTGTTTGTGGTCGTCGATCGTGTCTGGTATTGGGTAGTTTGTCTTCATTCTGGATAGCAGGTCGCTGAAGATATTATGTCTCCCCGGAACATGACGGATTTCTATTTGGTGTGACGTAATCTCGTGCACGTATCTCGATATTCTTGTACTGGTTAGCTTGCAAGAGTTCATAAAAGCCAGACTCACATGATCGGTATACACAATGATGGGGTTGTTGTAAACATATTGTCGGCATTTCACCAAGGCAGAATAAATCGCAACTATTTCTTTCTCAGTCGTGCACGCTCGTGCTTCAATTTTGGATATTCCTCTGGAGGCTACTGCTATTAAGTGGTCCGTTCCATCTTCGTCCCTTTGGGTCATTATCGCTCCGTATCCCCATCCCGACGCGTCTGTGAAAATAATGAACGGCAGATTTTCCCGGTTTTTTTCCAGCAAAACGGAAGCTGCGAATAATCTTTTAACACTCAGAAAGGCCTCTTCTTCATCCTGCGTCCATCGCCATTTTTCATCTTTCTTCAACAACTGTCTCAAAGGGGCTACGACAGTTGCGAAGTCGAGAATGAATCTGGATTGATAATTGAGGATTCCGAGGAATCGATGTAACTGCTTTATATTCTTCGGAGCCGGAATTTTATTTATGCTGTCTATCCGTTCCGGATTTGGTCTAATACCTTCCTGGGAGATGACATATCCTAGGAGCTCGGTTTGTTTGACGAAGAAGGCATTTTTAATTGGTTTAATTGTCATGTTGGCAGCTTTTAACCGGTTTAAAACGTAATCAAGGTGCTTCAGATGTTCACCAATTTCTGACGAAAATATGACAAAGTCGTCCACATATTGAGCCACGAATTTCTTTATGGTTTCTCCAAAAATAGCATACAATGTTCTCAACAATGCGCCTCCGCTTGTGTTCATTCCAAATGCGCAGACGGTAAACTGGTAAAGAATTCCAGAATGTAAAAATGCAGCAAATTTTCTCAATTCTCTCTTAAGTGGAATGCCAGAAGGAGGCGGTCAGATCTAAGGTAGAGAAGAATTTTCCTTTGTGCAACTTGCTCAACGTTGCATCCACGCTCTCGGGTCTAAATCTGTCTGGTTTACAATGCTTGTTTAGCTTTCTTGCGTCCAGTGTTACTCTAATTTTCCCACTAGCTTTGCTTACTATGCACAGGGGGTTCACGTATATGGAGTCTGAAATTTCGATAACCCCGTCTTCTAGCATGTCTTCTATCACTTTATCGACTTCTTCTCGAATAGCGGATGGTATGGGTCTCGCTTTATGTGTAAACGGCTTTATGGGCGTCATTTCGAAAGAGTGAATATATTTCGTGCATCTTCCTAGTTTATCTGAAAATACCTCCTGGTGTCGTACTAAAATTCTAAATAATTCTTCTTTCTGCGCTGTATTCAGGTAGTTAGGGTGACTGACTTTTTCTCTGAAAAAATCTTCCAAGTTTTCGTAGTTTTCCGCCTTGCGGTACAAATTGGTAGTCTCATAATTCCAACTCCTGGCGGGATTTTCTCGGGTTCAGCTTCCACATATTCCCTAATCGTTCCAACATCTTCATCATACATCTCATTGTTACTCGATTCGGCAGCATATTCTTCGACGTTTATTTCGCCAAGCTCCATTGCTCCAATTTTTATGTACTCAACAAAGAATACGTCTCCCCGGATTTCATCTTCACGTTCATCTCGTACAACTTCCTCTGAACCGCTATCGTCGACAAATGGCACCACTACTGTTTCTTGCCCTGTTTATAACTTGACAAATCTATTCTCGAAATTAACAATGGCTTTCCATTCATACAGGCAATCACATCCCATAATTATGTCGGTAACGAGTCTGGGTACGACCAGGAACAAAACCTCAATAATTCTACCATTTATTTCTACGTTGAGCATGACTTGAAATTTCACTCATTCTTTCCTCTTCCCTACATCTAGTGAACAAAATATACCGCTTACTGATAAAGACATTATCTTCAAACCCCGGTTGATTAGTTCTTCATAAAACTTTTGTGAGCACACTGTACTGTTAGCTCCAGTGTCTATTATTGCAGTGTCCGGAATTCCATTAATGGCAACTGCTATTCGTGGTGGTTCGAACACTTTGTCACTGTCTTCACTTCTGTTCCTCAGATTGGTTTCCTGCTGTATCATTTGCCCTCTGACGATCTTATTTTTCGCATACGGTTCACATAGTTTCCTCTCAGTCTTCACTGAAGGCGCGTTTGACTGGGTACATAGTTTCCCTGAGTCTTGCTGTAAGCTCCAGTTCTCGTTGCATTCTTTCCTTCCAACTTTGCTTCCTGAGAAGGATGCCCGCGGTTTTCGAACACTTGCCTGGTTACTTGTAGGGCTTCGGCCCATTCTCCATTTATCGGCGAATTTCTACCGCTCCTGCTCCTTTCTCCGTGCTGCGGCGACTTTGGCCTAAATTCTGGAATGTTGTCGACCCTCGAGTAACCATTTCCCGTGCTCCGTTCTCCCTGCCTGGGTGACCTCGGCCTAACTTCTGGTATATTGTCGACTTTCCAGTAGTCATTTCCTGAATGTCTTCTTTTTCTCTCGTTCCCTCCTCCTCGGTTCCTTTCATGTCTCGCCGCGTTTACGTAATTTACTTGTACATTTCTGTTTTGGTCGTGCCCATTGCGGTTCCTCTGGTTGCGGTCAAAATTATTTCGGCCTCGGTTCTCCCACTGCGAATTTCCTCCTCTGGGTGCGGGACCTCGGTATCTATCTCGGACATCCTGGTTTTGATTGTAATTGATATGTGCCCCTTGCCCAAAATTATTTGAAATTTCCCTTTCGTTGTTCGCTCCAGGCCTAGCGAAACTTTCATTTTTACTCTTTGATTTGTTTGTCTCCAATGCCAACAGCAAATCGATCATGGTGGCGACGTTTGCGGGTTTAGCTGTAATTAAATAGTTCTGGAGTGCCTCTGGGAAGTGTGTCGTGATAATGGCGATTAATTCTTGCTCACTCATGGGTGGATCCAGCATTTTAGATTTCCTAGCAAGTTTCGTGAAATAATTAACCATCGACTGATCAGTTCTTGGGTCATACTTTCCACTACTCAGCTCTAATCTTATGCTAGACTGCCTGTTATGTCCCCAGTATCTGTTCATAAATAACCTTTCAAAGGTCCTGAAGTTATTATCGTTTCCCATTGATACCTCTAAACAGTTAGCTGCATTTCCCTTAAGGCATTTCCTAACAATTGTCATGCAATACTGTTCAGGAATACACTTTACAGAAAAATATTCATGCAGACTCCTCATAAAATCCTTAGGATTATCAGAATCCTCATGTTCAAACACAGGTGGCACAATTTCATTTAAGATGTGGTTTGGCCATTGCATTTGACCACCACTCCTTTCAACATGTACATTATTACCTCTGGGTTCATAACTGGAGGTACTTGGACCCATATTAAGCATCGAAATGTCGGCTGAGGCACTTTGTCCCGCTTCGTTTCGTGCAGAGCTTTCACTTATCTGACTAGCATTAGAATTAGGTTCAGTTACACACAACCTCAAATTTTCTAATGTTTCCTTCATTCCATTAATTTCTGTAGCTACGTCTTTCATTTGTTCATTTATTTCGTCTACACCCCTACCTTGCCTTCTAATTTCCCTTTCTGCTTGTTCTAATCTACTTCTATTTTCCCCTGATTCTTTGCTAGCCGTTTCTCTAATTTGGTCTAATTCCTTGCTAACTATTTCCCTCTCTTTTTCAAATTGCTTTGCTACGTCCTCTCGTAATTTCTTGTATTCTCTGCCTGACTTCTCACTTACTTGATTACAAACTTCGATTCTTATACTTTCTATTTCCCCCCGTACTTCAGTTCTAACTTGATTGATTTCCCCTCTAACCTCTGCTTGAAAGGTTTCTAATGCCTTCTGCTGACTTTCGAGCTTCCTAACCAAATCTTGCTGCCCTGCCTCTAATTTTTGACTAGTACTTTCTAGTTTCTGACTATTACTTTCTAGTTTCTGGTTTGTACTTTCTAATTTCTGACTTAATTCTAGGTTATTACTTTCTAACCTCTCCATTATCGCTTTCATCATGGCTACCATACTCATATTCGTATCTAAGTCATTTACATCTACTCCCTGGCTATTATTAGTTGTTTCCTTAGCTACACTAACCTGTACAATTTGATTGTTACTACTACATTCTGTATCCCTTCCTACGTTATTTTCTAGACCCTGAGCATTATTACTTTCCATTGTCTTTTCTAATCTATTCTGTATATTCTGAGCACTTTCTCCTATTTCTGCTACTTCCTCTTTAACAGTTTGTATAGTACTCCCCTGCACGTCCATGCTTTGTGAATTTGACCGACCTTTCACCTTTCCGTTTCTTAAAATACTCTCCATCAGTTCATTGCAACAACGACAAAAACACTAAAATGTTACACTCAGTACCTTTGGTTTTCTGCTGGAGCTTCCGACGATCCTGATGCTGGTTGCTTTTCGTCTCTCGAAGCGCCACGTTGGTTCGCCAAGTTTGTGGCCTTATACCTCCCCCGCTGCGTCTGCTGATACTCTGTCTCGGGTATCAGCCACTCTGGATGTAACCTTAGCAGCCTGGATCCCGGTGGTCTGGTCGCCTATTAGATTGCTCTATGAGTTGACTATTCTTTGCCCTGGCTAGTCATTAGAGCTGAGACCACGCTATCTACAGGGTATGCGTGAGATAGGTTGACGAAATAAAAACAACACAGTTCATCGTATCAGCTTTACTATTCAGTTCGTTTCGTGCTCACAGTTCACCAGGAGTTGCCGCCGCGTTCAGATCGAATTACTCTAGATTTCCACTATCACGTTAAAACTATACTGAATTGCTGAAATCTATCACGATGGAATAAATTACTAACACTGATTTGAAAGTATACTTCGCCGCTTAATTCACTGCCGGGAGATCTTGTCACTTAATAAGAATCTCATTATTGATTGTACTTCTCGGCGCAATCCGACGTTTGTGTCCCCGGCAGGCAAAACACGTCTACACGGTATCACGTCTCAGACTAGAAGACCGACGCTAAAACCTAATATTCCTTACCAAAACAGATATAGCCTCGCCTCCAGCTGGATTTCTCTGAAAAACTCTAGTTAGCGAGCTACAACCACGCGGACATTTCCCCGAAATACTGGTTTGGGCCAGGTTTGGACCGGTCTACTAATGACCCAGGTAGCGACCCATCCCGTGACCACAGCCTTTCGACGGAACATTTTCATCCATATAGACCAGCAACTTTATTACAGAGCTCTGGGTTAAAATACTTATTCGCATTCTAGTAATTGAATTTAAATGCTGTTGCTTCGTTTCATGAACTTATCCATCTGTAATATTTATTATCTTAAATTCTTTCACATTACTTCCTCATTACAATTTAATTATCATTTTATTCATTGTTAAAATCCTATTCAATCATACGGCTGATAAATACGGCATCAAACTGCCCCCGTTTCATTATTTAATTATCCCATAATTTAGGAATGGAACGTCCTTACCCGAAAAACATTACTATTATTATCAACAACTCCACACGTCGGCAACTCTGGTTCACTTTAAAATTTTCTTTGCATTTCAGCTGCGTTACATAGAATCATAGTGACAAAATTTATAATACTAGTACATAATTTCTTTTTGTTTTCAACACTTCACATTATAAACATCTGAAATAATCCAATACATATTAGTTTACCATACGCTATATACACTCCACTTCTGAAAGTTTTACATTTTCTTGCGTCATACAACGAACGTTTACATCGTATTAGTTATGAACTACGTAAAACTTAAGCTAGTTTACAAAATCTGTTTGTCTTCTGATTCTATATAAAGGTGTAATTTGCCAAAAGTCCTCGCACCTTCTTGGATTTGTAAATTGTTTTGGTACTCAGTTTTGTTGCTTTGAGTTGGTTATTTTCATAGGATTCACTGCACTTCCACTTCACTTTAAAGTCTTAAAAGTACTTATCACCACAAGTTTTTTTTCACAATTTCGATATTTTGTGATTGGATACCATTAAGATTATATATATTTGTTCGTCTGAATTCATTTTCATTAATTGAGTTGTATACATTTTCATCTATACCTTATCCTATATGCCTCTGCATGATTATTTGGTTATGTCCGGTACGGACGGAGAAGTTGTTTGTGCCACCTACCCATGAGTTTTCTATTCACCGCATCTACTATTTCAAATGTATGTTCCCCAAATTTTTGAATAATTTCCCCAGGACCTTTATATAGTAACTCCATGCGCTTGTTTCTGTTCTTCAAGGCGCAGGACAACTTGTGATCTTTAATTAATACTAGATCACCTATATCTGGGTTCCATTTGTGCCTTCTTCGTTTTCTCTTCGATTTCCTCTTTTCGGCCTTCTCCTTTATTCTGTCGAAAGCTAATTTAGCTCTTTGTTCTTCACTTAGGGTTTCCAATTCATTACTTACTTTTTCTTCAATTTCCTTAAAGATGGGCTCGGGTTCTTCGTTTAACATAAGTGTTACGGGTGCAAATCCTGTAGTCACATTAATGGTGTTATTTATTATCTTTTCAATGACTGGACAGTATCTTACCCAATCTTTGTGATTCTTATGTGTCAGTATCATGAAATAGATCCCAATATCGCGTAGTACTCGTTCCGTCGGGTTTCCTGATGGAAAATAGGATGAGCAATAATATAATTTTATTCCGTGATATGTGAGGGTTCCTTTAAAGCATTTACTCCGATGGACGGTCGCGTTATCAGACAAGACCGCTTTTACTGGTCCGTATTTCGGCATATAATCATTCACTATCTTCCCTACACAAGTCCTGCTGCTCATGTTTCTTACGGGGTATATTTTTACATATTTGGTGAAGACATCATGAAGTACAAAAATGTATCGGCACCCAAATTGACCTCGAGGTAATTCTCCGTGAGCATCCACTGTGACTAGCGCATTCTTTTCATCTCTTAAAATCGCTTGAGGTTCTGTATCGAATTTCACATTGAATGGTTTCGCTCGTTGGCACATGTCGCAAGTTGAACATATTTTCCGTACTTTTCTGGCTAAGTGTTTTATGTAGCAGTGTTCACTTATTACCAAATTTAGTTTCTCACTGCCGGTATGTGCTAAGGCTTTGTGATATGCGGTAATTAACCGGTTTTCGATCCCTCTCGGAATCATGACTTTCCACTTCGGTTCTGTCCGTCCGTGGAACTTGTAAATTTTTCCGTTGTATATTCCAATGTTCTCCTTTAATTCTGCTGTGATCGGTGACGCCTTTTCTCGAAGTTTCTGCAATTCTACGTCTTCTTCCTGGAGCTTCGCCAAGTTTCTCAATTCTTTCGTGAGTGATTTTCCTTCCATTGTGTCTAGGTACAAGATCGTGACATCGTGTTTGTGGTCGTCGATCGTGTCTGGTATTGGGTAGTTCGTCTTCATTCTGGATAGCAGGTCGCTGAAGATATTATGTCTCCCCGGAACATGACGGATTTCTATTTGGTGTGACGTAATCTCGTGCACGTATCTCGATATTCTTGTACTGGTTAGCTTGCAAGAGTTCATAAAAGCCAGACTCACATGATCGGTATACACAATGATGGGGTTGTTGTAAACATATTGTCGGCATTTCACCAAGGCAGAATAAATCGCAACTATTTCTTTCTCAGTCGTGCACGCTCGTGCTTCAATTTTGGATATTCCTCTGGAGGCTACTGCTATTAAGTGGTCCGTTCCATCTTCATCCCTTTGGGTCATTATCGCTCCGTATCCCCATCCCGACGCGTCTGTGAAAATAATGAACGGCAGATTTTCCCGGTTTTTTTCCAGCAAAACGGAAGCTGCGAATAATCTTTTAACACTCAGAAAGGCCTCTTCTTCATCCTGCGTCCATCGCCATTTTTCATCTTTCTTCAACAACTGTCTCAAAGGGGCTACGACAGTTGCGAAGTCGAGAATGAATCTGGATTGATAATTGAGGATTCCGAGGAATCGATGTAACTGCTTTATATTCTTCGGAGCCGGAATTTTATTTATGCTGTCTATCCGTTCCGGATTTGGTCTAATACCTTCCTGGGAGATGACATATCCTAGGAGCTCGGTTTGTTTGACGAAGAAGGCACTTTTACTTGGTTTAATTGTCATGTTGGCAGCTTTTAACCGGTTTAAAACGTAATCAAGGTGCTTCAGATGTTCACCAATTTCTGACGAAAATATGACAAAGTCGTCCACATATTGAGCCACGAATTTCTTTATGGTTTCTCCAAAAATAGCATACAATGTTCTCAACAATGCGCCTCCGCTTGTGTTCATTCCAAATGCGCAGACGGTAAACTGGTAAAGAATTCCAGAATGTAAAAATGCAGCAAATTTTCTCAATTCTCTCTTAAGTGGAATGCCAGAAGGAGGCGGTCAGATCTAAGGTAGAGAAGAATTTTCCTTTGTGCAACTTGCTCAACGTTGCATCCACGCTCTCGGGTCTAAATCTGTCTGGTTTACAATGCTTGTTTAGCTTTCTTGCGTCCAGTGTTACTCTAATTTTCCCACTAGCTTTGCTTACTATGCACAGGGGGTTCACGTATATGGAGTCTGAAATTTCGATAACCCCGTCTTCTAGCATGTCTTCTATCACTTTATCGACTTCTTCTCGAATAGCGGATGGTATGGGTCTCGCTTTATGTGTAAACGGCTTTATGGGCGTCATTTCGAAAGAGTGAATATATTTCGTGCATCTTCCTAGTTTATCTGAAAATACCTCCTGGTGTCGTACTAAAATTCTAAATAATTCTTCTTTCTGCGCTGTATTCAGGTAGTTAGGGTGACTGACTTTTTCTCTGAAAAAATCTTCCAAGTTTTCGTAGTTTTCCGCCTTGCGGTACAAATTGGTAGTCTCATAATTCCAACTCCTGGCGGGATTTTCTCGGGTTCAGCTTCCACATATTCCCTAATCGTTCCAACATCTTCATCATACATCTCATTGTTACTCGATTCGGCAGCATATTCTTCGACGTTTATTTCGCCAAGCTCCATTGCTCCAATTTTTATGTACTCAACAAAGAATACGTCTCCCCGGATTTCATCTTCACGTTCATCTCGTACAACTTCCTCTGAACCGCTATCGTCGACAAATGGCACCACTACTGTTTCTTGCCCTGTTTATAACTTGACAAATCTATTCTCGAAATTAACAATGGCTTTCCATTCATACAGGCAATCACATCCCATAATTATGTCGGTAACGAGTCTGGGTACGACCAGGAACAAAACCTCAATAATTCTACCATTTATTTCTACGTTGAGCATGACTTGAAATTTCACTCATTCTTTCCTCTTCCCTACATCTAGTGAACAAAATATACCGCTTACTGATAAAGACATTATCTTCAAACCCCGGTTGATTAGTTCTTCATAAAACTTTTGTGAGCACACTGTACTGTTAGCTCCAGTGTCTATTATTGCAGTGTCCGGAATTCCATTAATGGCAACTGCTATTCGTGGTGGTTCGAACACTTTGTCACTGTCTTCACTTCTGTTCCTCAGATTGGTTTCCTGCTGTATCATTTGCCCTCTGACGATCTTATTTTTCGCATACGGTTCACATAGTTTCCTCTCAGTCTTCACCGAAGGCGCGTTTGACTGGGTACATAGTTTCCCTGAGTCTTGCTGTAAGCTCCAGTTCTCGTTGCATTCTTTCCTTCCAACTTTGCTTCCTGAGAAGGATGCCCGCGGTTTTCGAACACTTGCCTGGTTACTTGTAGGGCTTCGGCCCATTCTCCATTTATCGGCGAATTTCTACCGCTCCTGCTCCTTTCTCCGTGCTGCGGCGACTTTGGCCTAAATTCTGGAATGTTGTCGACCCTCGAGTAACCATTTCCCGTGCTCCGTTCTCCCTGCCTGGGTGACCTCGGCCTAACTTCTGGTATATTGTCGACTTTCCAGTAGTCATTTCCTGAATGTCTTCTTTTTCTCTCGTTCCCTCCTCCTCGGTTCCTTTCATGTCTCGCCGCGTTTACGTAATTTACTTGTACATTTCTGTTTTGGTCGTGCCCATTGCGGTTCCTCTGGTTGCGGTCAAAATTATTTCGGCCTCGGTTCTCCCACTGCGAATTTCCTCCTCTGGGTGCGGGACCTCGGTATCTATCTCGGACATCCTGGTTTTGATTGTAATTGATATGTGCCCCTTGCCCAAAATTATTTGAAATTTCCCTTTCGTTGTTCGCTCCAGGCCTAGCGAAACTTTCATTTTTACTCTTTGATTTGTTTGTCTCCAATGCCAACAGCAAATCGATCATGGTGGCGACGTTTGCGGGTTTAGCTGTAATTAAATAGTTCTGGAGTGCCTCTGGGAAGTGTGTCGTGATAATGGCGATTAATTCTTGCTCACTCATGGGTGGATCCAGCATTTTAGATTTCCTAGCAAGTTTCGTGAAATAATTAACCATCGACTGATCAGTTCTTGGGTCATACTTTCCACTACTCAGCTCTAATCTTATGCTAGACTGCCTGTTATGTCCCCAGTATCTGTTCATAAATAACCTTTCAAAGGTCCTGAAGTTATTATCGTTTCCCATTGATACCTCTAAACAGTTAGCTGCATTTCCCTTAAGGCATTTCCTAACAATTGTCATGCAATACTGTTCAGGAATACACTTTACAGAAAAATATTCATGCAGACTCCTCATAAAATCCTTAGGATTATCAGAATCCTCATGTTCAAACACAGGTGGCACAATTTCATTTAAGATGTGGTTTGGCCATTGCATTTGACCACCACTCCTTTCAACATGTACATTATTACCTCTGGGTTCATAACTGGAGGTACTTGGACCCATATTAAGCATCGAAATGTCGGCTGAGGCACTTTGTCCCGCTTCGTTTCGTGCAGAGCTTTCACTTATCTGACTAGCATTAGAATTAGGTTCAGTTACACACAACCTCAAATTTTCTAATGTTTCCTTCATTCCATTAATTTCTGTAGCTACGTCTTTCATTTGTTCATTTATTTCGTCTACACCCCTACCTTGCCTTCTAATTTCCCTTTCTGCTTGTTCTAATCTACTTCTATTTTCCCCTGATTCTTTGCTAGCCGTTTCTCTAATTTGGTCTAATTCCTTGCTAACTATTTCCCTCTCTTTTTCAAATTGCTTTGCTACGTCCTCTCGTAATTTCTTGTATTCTCTGCCTGACTTCTCACTTACTTGATTACAAACTTCGATTCTTATACTTTCTATTTCCCCCCGTACTTCAGTTCTAACTTGATTGATTTCCCCTCTAACCTCTGCTTGAAAGGTTTCTAATGCCTTCTGCTGACTTTCGAGCTTCCTAACCAAATCTTGCTGCCCTGCCTCTAATTTTTGACTAGTACTTTCTAGTTTCTGACTATTACTTTCTAGTTTCTGGTTTGTACTTTCTAATTTCTGACTTAATTCTAGGTTATTACTTTCTAACCTCTCCATTATCGCTTTCATCATGGCTACCATACTCATATTCGTATCTAAGTCATTTACATCTACTCCCTGGCTATTATTAGTTGTTTCCTTAGCTACACTAACCTGTACAATTTGATTGTTACTACTACATTCTGTATCCCTTCCTACGTTATTTTCTAGACCCTGAGCATTATTACTTTCCATTGTCTTTTCTAATCTATTCTGTATATTCTGAGCACTTTCTCCTATTTCTGCTACTTCCTCTTTAACAGTTTGTATAGTACTCCCCTGCACGTCCATGCTTTGTGAATTTGACCGACCTTTCACCTTTCCGTTTCTTAAAATACTCTCCATCAGTTCATTGCAACAACGACAAAAACACTAAAATGTTACACTCAGTACCTTTGGTTTTCTGCTGGAGCTTCCGACGATCCTGATGCTGGTTGCTTTTCGTCTCTCGAAGCGCCACGTTGGTTCGCCAAGTTTGTGGCCTTATACCTCCCCCGCTGCGTCTGCTGATACTCTGTCTCGGGTATCAGCCACTCTGGATGTAACCTTAGCAGCCTGGATCCCGGTGGTCTGGTCGCCTATTAGATTGCTCTATGAGTTGACTATTCTTTGCCCTGGCTAGTCATTAGAGCTGAGACCACGCTATCTACAGGGTATGCGTGAGATAGGTTGACGAAATAAAAACAACACAGTTCATCGTATCAGCTTTACTATTCAGTTCGTTTCGTGCTCACAGTTCACCAGGAGTTGCCGCCGCGTTCAGATCGAATTACTCTAGATTTCCACTATCACGTTAAAACTATACTGAATTGCTGAAATCTATCACGATGGAATAAATTACTAACACTGATTTGAAAGTATACTTCGCCGCTTAATTCACTGCCGGGAGATCTTGTCACTTAATAAGAATCTCATTATTGATTGTACTTCTCGGCGCAATCCGACGTTTGTGTCCCCGGCAGGCAAAACACGTCTACACGGTATCACGTCTCAGACTAGAAGACCGACGCTAAAACCTAATATTCCTTACCAAAACAGATATAGCCTCGCCTCCAGCTGGATTTCTCTGAAAAACTCTAGTTAGCGAGCTACAACCACGCGGACATTTCCCCGAAATACTGGTTTGGGCCAGGTTTGGACCGGTCTACTAATGACCCAGGTAGCGACCCATCCCGTGACCACAGCCTTTCGACGGAACATTTTCATCCATATAGACCAGCAACTTTATTACAGAGCTCTGGGTTAAAATACTTATTCGCATTCTAGTAATTGAATTTAAATGCTGTTGCTTCGTTTCATGAACTTATCCATCTGTAATATTTATTATCTTAAATTCTTTCACATTACTTCCTCATTACAATTTAATTATCATTTTATTCATTGTTAAAATCCTATTCAATCATACGGCTGATAAATACGGCATCAAACTGCCCCCGTTTCATTATTTAATTATCCCATAATTTAGGAATGGAACGTCCTTACCCGAAAAACATTACTATTATTATCAACAACTCCACACGTCGGCAACTCTGGTTCACTTTAAAATTTTCTTTGCATTTCAGCTGCGTTACATAGAATCATAGTGACAAAATTTATAATACTAGTACATAATTTCTTTTTGTTTTCAACACTTCACATTATAAACATCTGAAATAATCCAATACATATTAGTTTACCATACGCTATATACACTCCACTTCTGAAAGTTTTACATTTTCTTGCGTCATACAACGAACGTTTACATCGTATTAGTTATGAACTACGTAAAACTTAAGCTAGTTTACAAAATCTGTTTGTCTTCTGATTCTATATAAAGGTGTAATTTGCCAAAAGTCCTCGCACCTTCTTGGATTTGTAAATTGTTTTGGTACTCAGTTTTGTTGCTTTGAGTTGGTTATTTTCATAGGATTCACTGCACTTCCACTTCACTTTAAAGTCTTAAAAGTACTTATCACCACAAGTTTTTTTTCACAATTTCGATATTTTGTGATTGGATACCATTAAGATTATATATATTTGTTCGTCTGAATTCATTTTCATTAATTGAGTTGTATACATTTTCATCTATACCTTATCCTATATGCCTCTGCATGATTATTTGGTTATGTCCGGTACGGACGGAGAAGTTGTTTGTGCCACCTACCCATGAGTTTTCTATTCACCGCATCTACTATTTCAAATGTATGTTCCCCAAATTTTTGAATAATTTCCCCAGGACCTTTATATAGTAACTCCATGCGCTTGTTTCTGTTCTTCAAGGCGCAGGACAACTTGTGATCTTTAATTAATACTAGATCACCTATATCTGGGTTCCATTTGTGCCTTCTTCGTTTTCTCTTCGATTTCCTCTTTTCGGCCTTCTCCTTTATTCTGTCGAAAGCTAATTTAGCTCTTTGTTCTTCACTTAGGGTTTCCAATTCATTACTTACTTTTTCTTCAATTTCCTTAAAGATGGGCTCGGGTTCTTCGTTTAACATAAGTGTTACGGGTGCAAATCCTGTAGTCACATTAATGGTGTTATTTATTATCTTTTCAATGACTGGACAGTATCTTACCCAATCTTTGTGATTCTTATGTGTCAGTATCATGAAATAGATCCCAATATCGCGTAGTACTCGTTCCGTCGGGTTTCCTGATGGAAAATAGGATGAGCAATAATATAATTTTATTCCGTGATATGTGAGGGTTCCTTTAAAGCATTTACTCCGATGGACGGTCGCGTTATCAGACAAGACCGCTTTTACTGGTCCGTATTTCGGCATATAATCATTCACTATCTTCCCTACACAAGTCCTGCTGCTCATGTTTCTTACGGGGTATATTTTTACATATTTGGTGAAGACATCATGAAGTACAAAAATGTATCGGCACCCAAATTGACCTCGAGGTAATTCTCCGTGAGCATCCACTGTGACTAGCGCATTCTTTTCATCTCTTAAAATCGCTTGAGGTTCTGTATCGAATTTCACATTGAATGGTTTCGCTCGTTGGCACATGTCGCAAGTTGAACATATTTTCCGTACTTTTCTGGCTAAGTGTTTTATGTAGCAGTGTTCACTTATTACCAAATTTAGTTTCTCACTGCCGGTATGTGCTAAGGCTTTGTGATATGCGGTAATTAACCGGTTTTCGATCCCTCTCGGAATCATGACTTTCCACTTCGGTTCTGTCCGTCCGTGGAACTTGTAAATTTTTCCGTTGTATATTCCAATGTTCTCCTTTAATTCTGCTGTGATCGGTGACGCCTTTTCTCGAAGTTTCTGCAATTCTACGTCTTCTTCCTGGAGCTTCGCCAAGTTTCTCAATTCTTTCGTGAGTGATTTTCCTTCCATTGTGTCTAGGTACAAGATCGTGACATCGTGTTTGTGGTCGTCGATCGTGTCTGGTATTGGGTAGTTCGTCTTCATTCTGGATAGCAGGTCGCTGAAGATATTATGTCTCCCCGGAACATGACGGATTTCTATTTGGTGTGACGTAATCTCGTGCACGTATCTCGATATTCTTGTACTGGTTAGCTTGCAAGAGTTCATAAAAGCCAGACTCACATGATCGGTATACACAATGATGGGGTTGTTGTAAACATATTGTCGGCATTTCACCAAGGCAGAATAAATCGCAACTATTTCTTTCTCAGTCGTGCACGCTCGTGCTTCAATTTTGGATATTCCTCTGGAGGCTACTGCTATTAAGTGGTCCGTTCCATCTTCATCCCTTTGGGTCATTATCGCTCCGTATCCCCATCCCGACGCGTCTGTGAAAATAATGAACGGCAGATTTTCCCGGTTTTTTTCCAGCAAAACGGAAGCTGCGAATAATCTTTTAACACTCAGAAAGGCCTCTTCTTCATCCTGCGTCCATCGCCATTTTTCATCTTTCTTCAACAACTGTCTCAAAGGGGCTACGACAGTTGCGAAGTCGAGAATGAATCTGGATTGATAATTGAGGATTCCGAGGAATCGATGTAACTGCTTTATATTCTTCGGAGCCGGAATTTTATTTATGCTGTCTATCCGTTCCGGATTTGGTCTAATACCTTCCTGGGAGATGACATATCCTAGGAGCTCGGTTTGTTTGACGAAGAAGGCACTTTTACTTGGTTTAATTGTCATGTTGGCAGCTTTTAACCGGTTTAAAACGTAATCAAGGTGCTTCAGATGTTCACCAATTTCTGACGAAAATATGACAAAGTCGTCCACATATTGAGCCACGAATTTCTTTATGGTGTCTCCAAAAATAGCATACAATGTTCTCAACAATGCGCCTCCGCTTGTGTTCATTCCAAATGCGCAGACGGTAAACTGGTAAAGAATTCCAGAATGTAAAAATGCAGCAAATTTTCTCAATTCTCTCTTAAGTGGAATGCCAGAAGGAGGCGGTCAGATCTAAGGTAGAGAAGAATTTTCCTTTGTGCAACTTGCTCAACGTTGCATCCACGCTCTCGGGTCTAAATCTGTCTGGTTTACAATGCTTGTTTAGCTTTCTTGCGTCCAGTGTTACTCTAATTTTCCCACTAGCTTTGCTTACTATGCACAGGGGGTTCACGTATATGGAGTCTGAAATTTCGATAACCCCGTCTTCTAGCATGTCTTCTATCACTTTATCGACTTCTTCTCGAATAGCGGATGGTATGGGTCTCGCTTTATGTGTAAACGGCTTTATGGGCGTCATTTCGAAAGAGTGAATATATTTCGTGCATCTTCCTAGTTTATCTGAAAATACCTCCTGGTGTCGTACTAAAATTCTAAATAATTCTTCTTTCTGCGCTGTATTCAGGTAGTTAGGGTGACTGACTTTTTCTCTGAAAAAATCTTCCAAGTTTTCGTAGTTTTCCGCCTTGCGGTACAAATTGGTAGTCTCATAATTCCAACTCCTGGCGGGATTTTCTCGGGTTCAGCTTCCACATATTCCCTAATCGTTCCAACATCTTCATCATACATCTCATTGTTACTCGATTCGGCAGCATATTCTTCGACGTTTATTTCGCCAAGCTCCATTGCTCCAATTTTTATGTACTCAACAAAGAATACGTCTCCCCGGATTTCATCTTCACGTTCATCTCGTACAACTTCCTCTGAACCGCTATCGTCGACAAATGGCACCACTACTGTTTCTTGCCCTGTTTATAACTTGACAAATCTATTCTCGAAATTAACAATGGCTTTCCATTCATACAGGCAATCACATCCCATAATTATGTCGGTAACGAGTCTGGGTACGACCAGGAACAAAACCTCAATAATTCTACCATTTATTTCTACGTTGAGCATGACTTGAAATTTCACTCATTCTTTCCTCTTCCCTACATCTAGTGAACAAAATATACCGCTTACTGATAAAGACATTATCTTCAAACCCCGGTTGATTAGTTCTTCATAAAACTTTTGTGAGCACACTGTACTGTTAGCTCCAGTGTCTATTATTGCAGTGTCCGGAATTCCATTAATGGCAACTGCTATTCGTGGTGGTTCGAACACTTTGTCACTGTCTTCACTTCTGTTCCTCAGATTGGTTTCCTGCTGTATCATTTGCCTCTGACGATCTTATTTTTCGCATACGGTTCACATAGTTTCCTCTCAGTCTTCACCGAAGGCGCGTTTGACTGGGGTACATAGTTTCCCTGAGTCTTGCTGTAAGCTCCAGTTCTCGTTGCATTCTTTCCTTCCAACTTTGCTTCCTGAGAAGGATGCCCGCGGTTTTCGAACACTTGCCTGGTTACTTGTAGGGCTTCGGCCATTCTCCATTTATCGGCGAATTTCTACCGCTCCTGCTCCTTTCTCCGTGCTGCGGCGACTTTGGCCTAAATTCTGGAATGTTGTCGACCCTCGAGTAACCATTTCCCGTGCTCCGTTCTCCCTGCCTGGGTGACCTCGGCCTAACTTCTGGTATATTGTCGACTTTCCAGTAGTCATTTCCTGAATGTCTTCTTTTTCTCTCGTTCCCTCCTCCTCGGTTCCTTTCATGTCTCGCCGCGTTTACGTAATTTACTTGTACATTTCTGTTTTGGTCGTGCCCATTGCGGTTCCTCTGGTTGCGGTCAAAATTTATTTCGGCCTCGGTTCTCCCACTGCGAATTTCCTCCTCTGGGTGCGGGACCTCGGTATCTATCTCGGACATCCTGGTTTTGATTGTAATTGATATGTGCCCCTTGCCCAAAATTATTTGAAATTTCCCTTTCGTTGTTCGCTCCAGGCCTAGCGAAACTTTCATTTTTACTCTTTGATTTGTTTGTCTCCAATGCCAACAGCAAATCGATCATGGTGGCGACGTTTGCGGGTTTAGCTGTAATTAAATAGTTCTGGAGTGCCTCTGGGAAGTGTGTCGTGATAATGGCGATTAATTCTTGCTCACTCATGGGTGGATCCAGCATTTTAGATTTCCTAGCAAGTTTCGTGAAATAATTAACCATCGACTGATCAGTTCTTGGGTCATACTTTCCACTACTCAGCTCTAATCTTATGCTAGACTGCCTGTTATGTCCCCAGTATCTGTTCATAAATAACCTTTCAAAGGTCCTGAAGTTATTATCGTTTCCCATTGATACCTCTAAACAGTTAGCTGCATTTCCCTTAAGGCATTTCCTAACAATTGTCATGCAATACTGTTCAGGAATACACTTTACAGAAAAATATTCATGCAGACTCCTCATAAAATCCTTAGGATTATCAGAATCCTCATGTTCAAACACAGGTGGCACAATTTCATTTAAGATGTGGTTTGGCCATTGCATTTGACCACCACTCCTTTCAACATGTACATTATTACCTCTGGGTTCATAACTGGAGGTACTTGGACCCATATTAAGCATCGAAATGTCGGCTGAGGCACTTTGTCCCGCTTCGTTTCGTGCAGAGCTTTCACTTATCTGACTAGCATTAGAATTAGGTTCAGTTACACACAACCTCAAATTTTCTAATGTTTCCTTCATTCCATTAATTTCTGTAGCTACGTCTTTCATTTGTTCATTTATTTCGTCTACACCCCTACCTTGCCTTCTAATTTCCCTTTCTGCTTGTTCTAATCTACTTCTATTTTCCCCTGATTCTTTGCTAGCCGTTTCTCTAATTTGGTCTAATTCCTTGCTAACTATTTCCCTCTCTTTTTCAAATTGCTTTGCTACGTCCTCTCGTAATTTCTTGTATTCTCTGCCTGACTTCTCACTTACTTGATTACAAACTTCGATTCTTATACTTTCTATTTCCCCCCGTACTTCAGTTCTAACTTGATTGATTTCCCCTCTAACCTCTGCTTGAAAGGTTTCTAATGCCTTCTGCTGACTTTCGAGCTTCCTAACCAAATCTTGCTGCCCTGCCTCTAATTTTTGACTAGTACTTTCTAGTTTCTGACTATTACTTTCTAGTTTCTGGTTTGTACTTTCTAATTTCTGACTTAATTCTAGGTTATTACTTTCTAACCTCTCCATTATCGCTTTCATCATGGCTACCATACTCATATTCGTATCTAAGTCATTTACATCTACTCCCTGGCTATTATTAGTTGTTTCCTTAGCTACACTAACCTGTACAATTTGATTGTTACTACTACATTCTGTATCCCTTCCTACGTTATTTTCTAGACCCTGAGCATTATTACTTTCCATTGTCTTTTCTAATCTATTCTGTATATTCTGAGCACTTTCTCCTATTTCTGCTACTTCCTCTTTAACAGTTTGTATAGTACTCCCCTGCACGTCCATGCTTTGTGAATTTGACCGACCTTTCACCTTTCCGTTTCTTAAAATACTCTCCATCAGTTCATTGCAACAACGACAAAAACACTAAAATGTTACACTCAGTACCTTTGGTTTTCTGCTGGAGCTTCCGACGATCCTGATGCTGGTTGCTTTTCGTCTCTCGAAGCGCCACGTTGGTTCGCCAAGTTTGTGGCCTTATACCTCCCCCGCTGCGTCTGCTGATACTCTGTCTCGGGTATCAGCCACTCTGGATGTAACCTTAGCAGCCTGGATCCCGGTGGTCTGGTCGCCTATTAGATTGCTCTATGAGTTGACTATTCTTTGCCCTGGCTAGTCATTAGAGCTGAGACCACGCTATCTACAGGGTATGCGTGAGATAGGTTGACGAAATAAAAACAACACAGTTCATCGTATCAGCTTTACTATTCAGTTCGTTTCGTGCTCACAGTTCACCAGGAGTTGCCGCCGCGTTCAGATCGAATTACTCTAGATTTCCACTATCACGTTAAAACTATACTGAATTGCTGAAATCTATCACGATGGAATAAATTACTAACACTGATTTGAAAGTATACTTCGCCGCTTAATTCACTGCCGGGAGATCTTGTCACTTAATAAGAATCTCATTATTGATTGTACTTCTCGGCGCAATCCGACGTTTGTGTCCCCGGCAGGCAAAACACGTCTACACGGTATCACGTCTCAGACTAGAAGACCGACGCTAAAACCTAATATTCCTTACCAAAACAGATATAGCCTCGCCTCCAGCTGGATTTCTCTGAAAAACTCTAGTTAGCGAGCTACAACCACGCGGACATTTCCCCGAAATACTGGTTTGGGCCAGGTTTGGACCGGTCTACTAATGACCCAGGTAGCGACCCATCCCGTGACCACAGCCTTTCGACGGAACATTTTCATCCATATAGACCAGCAACTTTATTACAGAGCTCTGGGTTAAAATACTTATTCGCATTCTAGTAATTGAATTTAAATGCTGTTGCTTCGTTTCATGAACTTATCCATCTGTAATATTTATTATCTTAAATTCTTTCACATTACTTCCTCATTACAATTTAATTATCATTTTATTCATTGTTAAAATCCTATTCAATCATACGGCTGATAAATACGGCATCAAACTGCCCCCGTTTCATTATTTAATTATCCCATAATTTAGGAATGGAACGTCCTTACCCGAAAAACATTACTATTATTATCAACAACTCCACACGTCGGCAACTCTGGTTCACTTTAAAATTTTCTTTGCATTTCAGCTGCGTTACATAGAATCATAGTGACAAAATTTATAATACTAGTACATAATTTCTTTTTGTTTTCAACACTTCACATTATAAACATCTGAAATAATCCAATACATATTAGTTTACCATACGCTATATACACTCCACTTCTGAAAGTTTTACATTTTCTTGCGTCATACAACGAACGTTTACATCGTATTAGTTATGAACTACGTAAAACTTAAGCTAGTTTACAAAATCTGTTTGTCTTCTGATTCTATATAAAGGTGTAATTTGCCAAAAGTCCTCGCACCTTCTTGGATTTGTAAATTGTTTTGGTACTCAGTTTTGTTGCTTTGAGTTGGTTATTTTCATAGGATTCACTGCACTTCCACTTCACTTTAAAGTCTTAAAAGTACTTATCACCACAAGTTTTTTTTCACAATTTCGATATTTTGTGATTGGATACCATTAAGATTATATATATTTGTTCGTCTGAATTCATTTTCATTAATTGAGTTGTATACATTTTCATCTATACCTTATCCTATATGCCTCTGCATGATTATTTGGTTATGTCCGGTACGGACGGAGAAGTTGTTTGTGCCACCTACCCATGAGTTTTCTATTCACCGCATCTACTATTTCAAATGTATGTTCCCCAAATTTTTGAATAATTTCCCCAGGACCTTTATATAGTAACTCCATGCGCTTGTTTCTGTTCTTCAAGGCGCAGGACAACTTGTGATCTTTAATTAATACTAGATCACCTATATCTGGGTTCCATTTGTGCCTTCTTCGTTTTCTCTTCGATTTCCTCTTTTCGGCCTTCTCCTTTATTCTGTCGAAAGCTAATTTAGCTCTTTGTTCTTCACTTAGGGTTTCCAATTCATTACTTACTTTTTCTTCAATTTCCTTAAAGATGGGCTCGGGTTCTTCGTTTAACATAAGTGTTACGGGTGCAAATCCTGTAGTCACATTAATGGTGTTATTTATTATCTTTTCAATGACTGGACAGTATCTTACCCAATCTTTGTGATTCTTATGTGTCAGTATCATGAAATAGATCCCAATATCGCGTAGTACTCGTTCCGTCGGGTTTCCTGATGGAAAATAGGATGAGCAATAATATAATTTTATTCCGTGATATGTGAGGGTTCCTTTAAAGCATTTACTCCGATGGACGGTCGCGTTATCAGACAAGACCGCTTTTACTGGTCCGTATTTCGGCATATAATCATTCACTATCTTCCCTACACAAGTCCTGCTGCTCATGTTTCTTACGGGGTATATTTTTACATATTTGGTGAAGACATCATGAAGTACAAAAATGTATCGGCACCCAAATTGACCTCGAGGTAATTCTCCGTGAGCATCCACTGTGACTAGCGCATTCTTTTCATCTCTTAAAATCGCTTGAGGTTCTGTATCGAATTTCACATTGAATGGTTTCGCTCGTTGGCACATGTCGCAAGTTGAACATATTTTCCGTACTTTTCTGGCTAAGTGTTTTATGTAGCAGTGTTCACTTATTACCAAATTTAGTTTCTCACTGCGGTATGTGCTAAGGCTTTGTGATATGCGGTAATTAACCGGTTTTCGATCCCTCTCGGAATCATGACTTTCCACTTCGGTTCTGTCCGTCCGTGGAACTTGTAAATTTTTCCGTTGTATATTCCAATGTTCTCCTTTAATTCTGCTGTGATCCGGTGACGCCTTTTCTCGAAGTTTCTGCAATTCTACGTCTTCTTCCTGGAGCTTCGCCAAGTTTCTCAATTCTTTCGTGAGTGATTTTCCTTCCATTGTGTCTAGGTACAAGATCGTGACATCGTGTTTGTGGTCGTCGATCGTGTCTGGTATTGGGTAGTTCGTCTTCATTCTGGATAGCAGGTCGCTGAAGATATTATGTCTCCCCGGAACATGACGGATTTCTATTTGGTGTGACGTAATCTCGTGCACGTATCTCGATATTCTTGTACTGGTTAGCTTGCAAGAGTTCATAAAAGCCAGACTCACATGATCGGTATACACAATGATGGGGTTGTTGTAAACATATTGTCGGCATTTCACCAAGGCAGAATAAATCGCAACTATTTCTTTCTCAGTCGTGCACGCTCGTGCTTCAATTTTGGATATTCCTCTGGAGGCTACTGCTATTAAGTGGTCCGTTCCATCTTCATCCCTTTGGGTCATTATCGCTCCGTATCCCCATCCCGACGCGTCTGTGAAAATAATGAACGGCAGATTTTCCCGGTTTTTTTCCAGCAAAACGGAAGCTGCGAATAATCTTTTAACACTCAGAAAGGCCTCTTCTTCATCCTGCGTCCATCGCCATTTTTCATCTTTCTTCAACAACTGTCTCAAAGGGGCTACGACAGTTGCGAAGTCGAGAATGAATCTGGATTGATAATTGAGGATTCCGAGGAATCGATGTAACTGCTTTATATTCTTCGGAGCCGGAATTTTATTTATGCTGTCTATCCGTTCCGGATTTGGTCTAATACCTTCCTGGGAGATGACATATCCTAGGAGCTCGGTTTGTTTGACGAAGAAGGCACTTTTACTTGGTTTAATTGTCATGTTGGCAGCTTTTAACCGGTTTAAAACGTAATCAAGGTGCTTCAGATGTTCACCAATTTCTGACGAAAATATGACAAAGTCGTCCACATATTGAGCCACGAATTTCTTTATGGTGTCTCCAAAAATAGCATACAATGTTCTCAACAATGCGCCTCCGCTTGTGTTCATTCCAAATGCGCAGACGGTAAACTGGTAAAGAATTCCAGAATGTAAAAATGCAGCAAATTTTCTCAATTCTCTCTTAAGTGGAATGCCAGAAGGAGGCGGTCAGATCTAAGGTAGAGAAGAATTTTCCTTTGTGCAACTTGCTCAACGTTGCATCCACGCTCTCGGGTCTAAATCTGTCTGGTTTACAATGCTTGTTTAGCTTTCTTGCGTCCAGTGTTACTCTAATTTTCCCACTAGCTTTGCTTACTATGCACAGGGGGTTCACGTATATGGAGTCTGAAATTTCGATAACCCCGTCTTCTAGCATGTCTTCTATCACTTTATCGACTTCTTCTCGAATAGCGGATGGTATGGGTCTCGCTTTATGTGTAAACGGCTTTATGGGCGTCATTTCGAAAGAGTGAATATATTTCGTGCATCTTCCTAGTTTATCTGAAAATACCTCCTGGTGTCGTACTAAAATTCTAAATAATTCTTCTTTCTGCGCTGTATTCAGGTAGTTAGGGTGACTGACTTTTTCTCTGAAAAAATCTTCCAAGTTTTCGTAGTTTTCCGCCTTGCGGTACAAATTGGTAGTCTCATAATTCCAACTCCTGGCGGGATTTTCTCGGGTTCAGCTTCCACATATTCCCTAATCGTTCCAACATCTTCATCATACATCTCATTGTTACTCGATTCGGCAGCATATTCTTCGACGTTTATTTCGCCAAGCTCCATTGCTCCAATTTTTATGTACTCAACAAAGAATACGTCTCCCCGGATTTCATCTTCACGTTCATCTCGTACAACTTCCTCTGAACCGCTATCGTCGACAAATGGCACCACTACTGTTTCTTGCCCTGTTTATAACTTGACAAATCTATTCTCGAAATTAACAATGGCTTTCCATTCATACAGGCAATCACATCCCATAATTATGTCGGTAACGAGTCTGGGTACGACCAGGAACAAAACCTCAATAATTCTACCATTTATTTCTACGTTGAGCATGACTTGAAATTTCACTCATTCTTTCCTCTTCCCTACATCTAGTGAACAAAATATACCGCTTACTGATAAAGACATTATCTTCAAACCCCGGTTGATTAGTTCTTCATAAAACTTTTGTGAGCACACTGTACTGTTAGCTCCAGTGTCTATTATTGCAGTGTCCGGAATTCCATTAATGGCAACTGCTATTCGTGGTGGTTCGAACACTTTGTCACTGTCTTCACTTCTGTTCCTCAGATTGGTTTCCTGCTGTATCATTTGCCCTCTGACGATCTTATTTTTCGCATACGGTTCACATAGTTTCCTCTCAGTCTTCACTGAAGGCGCGTTTGACTGGGTACATAGTTTCCCTGAGTCTTGCTGTAAGCTCCAGTTCTCGTTGCATTCTTTCCTTCCAACTTTGCTTCCTGAGAAGGATGCCCGCGGTTTTCGAACACTTGCCTGGTTACTTGTAGGGCTTCGGCCCATTCTCCATTTATCGGCGAATTTCTACCGCTCCTGCTCCTTTCTCCGTGCTGCGGCGACTTTGGCCTAAATTCTGGAATGTTGTCGACCCTCGAGTAACCATTTCCCGTGCTCCGTTCTCCCTGCCTGGGTGACCTCGGCCTAACTTCTGGTATATTGTCGACTTTCCAGTAGTCATTTCCTGAATGTCTTCTTTTTCTCTCGTTCCCTCCTCCTCGGTTCCTTTCATGTCTCGCCGCGTTTACGTAATTTACTTGTACATTTCTGTTTTGGTCGTGCCCATTGCGGTTCCTCTGGTTGCGGTCAAAATTATTTCGGCCTCGGTTCTCCCACTGCGAATTTCCTCCTCTGGGTGCGGGACCTCGGTATCTATCTCGGACATCCTGGTTTTGATTGTAATTGATATGTGCCCCTTGCCCAAAATTATTTGAAATTTCCCTTTCGTTGTTCGCTCCAGGCCTAGCGAAACTTTCATTTTTACTCTTTGATTTGTTTGTCTCCAATGCCAACAGCAAATCGATCATGGTGGCGACGTTTGCGGGTTTAGCTGTAATTAAATAGTTCTGGAGTGCCTCTGGGAAGTGTGTCGTGATAATGGCGATTAATTCTTGCTCACTCATGGGTGGATCCAGCATTTTAGATTTCCTAGCAAGTTTCGTGAAATAATTAACCATCGACTGATCAGTTCTTGGGTCATACTTTCCACTACTCAGCTCTAATCTTATGCTAGACTGCCTGTTATGTCCCCAGTATCTGTTCATAAATAACCTTTCAAAGGTCCTGAAGTTATTATCGTTTCCCATTGATACCTCTAAACAGTTAGCTGCATTTCCCTTAAGGCATTTCCTAACAATTGTCATGCAATACTGTTCAGGAATACACTTTACAGAAAAATATTCATGCAGACTCCTCATAAAATCCTTAGGATTATCAGAATCCTCATGTTCAAACACAGGTGGCACAATTTCATTTAAGATGTGGTTTGGCCATTGCATTTGACCACCACTCCTTTCAACATGTACATTATTACCTCTGGGTTCATAACTGGAGGTACTTGGACCCATATTAAGCATCGAAATGTCGGCTGAGGCACTTTGTCCCGCTTCGTTTCGTGCAGAGCTTTCACTTATCTGACTAGCATTAGAATTAGGTTCAGTTACACACAACCTCAAATTTTCTAATGTTTCCTTCATTCCATTAATTTCTGTAGCTACGTCTTTCATTTGTTCATTTATTTCGTCTACACCCCTACCTTGCCTTCTAATTTCCCTTTCTGCTTGTTCTAATCTACTTCTATTTTCCCCTGATTCTTTGCTAGCCGTTTCTCTAATTTGGTCTAATTCCTTGCTAACTATTTCCCTCTCTTTTTCAAATTGCTTTGCTACGTCCTCTCGTAATTTCTTGTATTCTCTGCCTGACTTCTCACTTACTTGATTACAAACTTCGATTCTTATACTTTCTATTTCCCCCCGTACTTCAGTTCTAACTTGATTGATTTCCCCTCTAACCTCTGCTTGAAAGGTTTCTAATGCCTTCTGCTGACTTTCGAGCTTCCTAACCAAATCTTGCTGCCCTGCCTCTAATTTTTGACTAGTACTTTCTAGTTTCTGACTATTACTTTCTAGTTTCTGGTTTGTACTTTCTAATTTCTGACTTAATTCTAGGTTATTACTTTCTAACCTCTCCATTATCGCTTTCATCATGGCTACCATACTCATATTCGTATCTAAGTCATTTACATCTACTCCCTGGCTATTATTAGTTGTTTCCTTAGCTACACTAACCTGTACAATTTGATTGTTACTACTACATTCTGTATCCCTTCCTACGTTATTTTCTAGACCCTGAGCATTATTACTTTCCATTGTCTTTTCTAATCTATTCTGTATATTCTGAGCACTTTCTCCTATTTCTGCTACTTCCTCTTTAACAGTTTGTATAGTACTCCCCTGCACGTCCATGCTTTGTGAATTTGACCGACCTTTCACCTTTCCGTTTCTTAAAATACTCTCCATCAGTTCATTGCAACAACGACAAAAACACTAAAATGTTACACTCAGTACCTTTGGTTTTCTGCTGGAGCTTCCGACGATCCTGATGCTGGTTGCTTTTCGTCTCTCGAAGCGCCACGTTGGTTCGCCAAGTTTGTGGCCTTATACCTCCCCCGCTGCGTCTGCTGATACTCTGTCTCGGGTATCAGCCACTCTGGATGTAACCTTAGCAGCCTGGATCCCGGTGGTCTGGTCGCCTATTAGATTGCTCTATGAGTTGACTATTCTTTGCCCTGGCTAGTCATTAGAGCTGAGACCACGCTATCTACAGGGTATGCGTGAGATAGGTTGACGAAATAAAAACAACACAGTTCATCGTATCAGCTTTACTATTCAGTTCGTTTCGTGCTCACAGTTCACCAGGAGTTGCCGCCGCGTTCAGATCGAATTACTCTAGATTTCCACTATCACGTTAAAACTATACTGAATTGCTGAAATCTATCACGATGGAATAAATTACTAACACTGATTTGAAAGTATACTTCGCCGCTTAATTCACTGCCGGGAGATCTTGTCACTTAATAAGATTCTCATTATTGATTGTACTTCTCGGCGCAATCCGACGTTTGTGTCCCCGGCAGGCAAAACACGTCTACACGGTATCACGTCTCAGACTAGAAGACCGACGCTAAAACCTAATATTCCTTACCAAAACAGATATAGCCTCGCCTCCAGCTGGATTTCTCTGAAAAACTCTAGTTAGCGAGCTACAACCACGCGGACATTTCCCCGAAATACTGGTTTGGGCCAGGTTTGGACCGGTCTACTAATGACCCAGGTAGCGACCCATCCCGTGACCACAGCCTTTCGACGGAACATTTTCATCCATATAGACCAGCAACTTTATTACATAGCTCTGGGTTAAAATACTTATTCGCATTCTAGTAATTGAATTTAAAAGCTGTTGCTTCGTTTCATGAACTTATTCATCTGTAATATTCATTATCTTAAATTCTTTCACCTTACTTCCTCATTATAATTTAATTATAATTTTATTCATTGTTAAAATCGTATTCAATCATACGGCTGATAAATACGGCATCAACGGACACGTTCCCATATTGCGGGACGGCAACGAGCCCAACAGCAGAGCCCCAAAAGTCCCTGGCTGGCGGTCCTGAAATGGTCCCAACAGAGGAGCGGAGACCGGTAACTGACCGATCGGAGGAGGAAGTACTGTTTACCACAGGAAAGAAAGTCTCCGGGACCTGAGACGCAGAGGGGTTGCAAAAGGTTCCCACACCCCTCCTGAAAATGTTTACGGCACCCATGTTAGTTCAGTTACAGACCATTCAAAAACACTCTGACGGCTTCTACTTTGTGAAGAAATGTTCTCGCTTTTAGTGCACTGAGTAAACAGGGCGCATGGTTTTTAACGGTTCTATTCCTTGTGTAGCATGCGTTTTCTGTCAGACACATTCGCTGCCTTGTCCCACTGTGTAGCTGTGGCACTGGATTGCACATTCCTTTCAGGGACTTACTTTGCGTTGTTGGACAATACTTTTACTCAGAGCATATCATCTCGCCATGCGTCGCAGAGAAACCTGTAGACACATCATCTCTCATCTTGTGGTCTCTTTCAGGGTAGAAGTGTCGGCGGAATTCTCGGCGGTGCATGGTGGGATGATATACTCTGATAATGATAATGGAGATGAAATAGAGGGACAGGAACTGAAAACACTACCTCAGAATTAACCTCTGATATCGCTCTGCATTTGTTCTTTCATCACACAATATGGAGACAATTATTCTTCAGCAATTATCGCACTCCAGACTCCAATTTTCTGATCATAATGAGGTGTTTCAATCAGTGGCACAGGTTTTCCTGAACCCCAGTATCGACTGTTGTGAGTATACAAACGTCCAGTTAAATGAAACCGAGATTCATTATTGAAAAACAAAAGCTGTGGGTCGACGAAAAACCTTTATACACATTGAAAAAAGTTTCAATAATTCACATGTTTATCCGAATTATTTGGCTTTAACGCTTACACTTGTGTTAGCGATACGGATTCAGTTTCAACAGATGTGCATCGTTCCAATCCTCATACACTACAGGAAATTATGGAGAGCATTGTGGAAGAAATCATCAATATACCTCCTTCGAAGAGTGAGCGAGAACATTTACACGAGATATACTGCCTATTTGAGAACAGAAAACCAAATTACCAGCCTCTGATATGAGGTAAGGATAACCGTCTCACGCAGTAGAGAGAGGCCGCGAGTGGGTTCAATTATAATTTAATTACCTTATATATTGAAATAGTGCTTTGTCATAACGTCATTTACTATTAACGCTTCTGCTCAAATTCTATCAATTTACCTGCTTTAAGTTCCATATATATGAGTATTGTCACCGCTTAAAGTTCCCTTCTTTATCTGACATGGATGCACTAATTCCTGGAGAATAATTATTGCGCTGTAAATATTTCCCATATTGTGTAATCTTAACCTCAGATGGCTTTGGACGTACAAGATGCATACTTTAGAGGACTAATGGGTGAAAAGACGCGCTCATAATGGATAGAAGTAGCAGTTTACGGATAGCGCGGGAGGTTGTTCAAAGGAGAGTACCTCCTGCAGACTCTAGAGGGCTAGTTAGTCGTTCACTCTAGGCAGCTGCAGGAGTAGGACATATCTTCGAGCCTGGAACTGTTTGAGACTTCCGCGTCTTCTTGGTCTATCTCCCTGCGGCCTGTAGTCTACTGTAGTTCCTTCACTTCATCCCTTCCTCCTCAAAGGGGGGTTAGACACACAAGATCTATGTAAATCGCAAGTGTCTCTCTTGTTTGTGTAGTCTATACCCATAATGGTCAAACCAGTGAATACGAAGCAAGCGTTAGGGGTTTATTCTTTTACAGAAGTGAGGTATTGCAAAAAGGTCTACTTAATTAATATAAATAAAATACCAAATAGGTGTCTTCTTATATGTAACACACTAAATTGTGTCCTTTTCAATTAATTAGAGCCAACTGAAAAATTCAATGCCATGGCCGGGATTTGAACCACGGATCTACTGGTTTCCGTCCAGTCGCTCTACCCTTGAGCTACCATGGTCAACGTGCCTTCCTGACATTAAATTCTCCAATTGACTCATTATATTTCCCGGTGGACCACTTAAGGTTCTCATACTGGAGAAATGTATTTAAAAGGATTAATTCTTTAAGGATTAATTCCTCATTATAAATCCTTTTCAATTGTTTCATTTGTAAGATTCGTTTAACTTCTAAGGTTATCTCGGAAGCTTTGACTTCAGAAACAGCTGCTGACGCTATTGTTAGCTAACTGTGGGTCCATTCCCTTGGTTCTTATTACTTTTTACTTTTAACACTGCATTCAGTCCTACAGACTCTGCGGTGGATACCAAATGATTCTAATTGAAGAGTGGGCGTTGAACTACCAGTACAACCTTGGAGCAAACATTTGCACCATCGCCTAACATACCTCTGAAACAAGAGATGGAAACTGATATTGAGTTGTTATTCATGGAGGCTCTTTAACTGCGTCCCATTCTGTATTGGGAGTAAAAGACTGCTTAAATTTGTTATGGGCCCTTGATCCTGTTTAAAGTTCCTTTAGCTGCCGTAAATGTACGACGTGGGACAACTGGCTTTACCTTCCTTTACAAGGAAACCATGTCAAGAATTTGTACACGAAAGATCCATCGTCCTCCGCTGGGGTATACCCTCAGTGGCTCAAATTACTCCTGTCTACGGAGAACGACATTGAGATGGAAATGGAATGAAAGAGAATTAGGAAGAGGAAATCGTGGCGGAGAGAAAGCGCTACAGCATTTGTCCACTGACCAGGGAAGAAAAAGCAATACTGCATGTTTGGTGAGGCACAAGGGGCATTGAACCTAGCAAGCCTAACACGTTGAGTATGAATATGACTATTTCTTAAAACAGGTTTCTCTAAAACTCCTATTACTAAGAAGACTTTTTGTGCATCTCCTGTTTCATAATATAGGAATCAATATGTATTTACACTTTCAATGAATTGCCTCCTAGATTAGCATTATCTGAATTAGTCCCATTGTTTAGAAATAAGCTTCACACGTTTCCATGGAGCCATGCTACCATATTAGTAATTTACATAAAGTGTAGTTCAGTTATTTTTTAAGATAAATTTATTTAGCGCGCCTCGGTAGCGTAGATGGTAGCATGTCTGCCTCACGTTCAAGACGTCCTGAGTTCGAATCTCGGTCAGGGCGAGTTACCTAGATAAGGTCTTTTCCGTGGTTTTCCCTTATCCTAAAAGACGAATGTCGGGTAACTCTAAGCTCCATGGATCCTGGGTCCATTTGAGCATCATTTCACCCATTGCATTCATCGTCCGATTTGACTTAAAAAGTTAAAGGACGTAAATTACACACAAACAAAAAATGACGTCTAACAACAATGGTCTTATAGGATGGTAAAACACATTTTTTATAAAGTTGGTCAGTACAATTAACATTTTAGGAAATATTAGTTGACGGTACAGTATAAACGTATAAGTTTACATATACTATACATTCATAAAGAACTGAAGAATCGATATTGCATAGCACTATGTTTATTCCTGTTATGTATTACTTATTAATTACAGTTATTCTCACTTCACCGAATACACCGAAACCAGGTAACACTGAATAGATTTTCATATTGAAGAAGTTAATACAGTCTTTTAGAAATAAATACAGTGATTGTAGACTCTTCTGTTCATCTAGTAGATACCCTCTCTTGAAAATAAATAATCATGTGTAAGCTTTGTGTAAGCTCCAAGTCTAAGTCTGGAGAGTAATATTTGATGTTTTCGACTTGTATGTTTGTAAAGACACTGAGTTGGAGATGGGTTTAGTTTCACTTCTCGGAGTTTATTATGTACATTGGATTCTAGCCAATGATGTTTCCATTCTTGAATTATTTTCTTTTTGATATGGCTTATAACATCTTCATGTGGAATAGGTGTTGGAGGGTATACCAGTGGTGATTTTGTTGCTTGTTTAGCAGCTTCATCGGCCTTTTCATTTCCTGCTATTCCTTGGTGGGATGTTATCCATGTCAACAGTATTTCTTTGTCTTCTAGAATAAGTTCATTGTAGAAATTTTGGTTATATTTTATTATTAATTTAGTGGACGAAAAATCTTGGAGGGACAATAAAGCACTGGAGAAATCTGAGTAAATCACATATTTTGGGTGCATTTCAGATTGCATCACTTCTAGAGACTTTTTATTGCATATAATTCACTCAAGGATATTGTGTAGAATTCTAGTAGTTTATACAGCATTGGAAGTTCTTGGGATACAACAGCACAGCCATTTCCAAACTGAGAATGGGAACCGTCAGTATAAATGTCCATATACTCCTGGATGGTGTGCATTTACTTCTTTAAATAGTTTCTGGTATACTGTTCTGTCCACTTGATTTTTAATATATTCAGACATTTCCAAATTTATCTATGGAACTGAAAGTATCCATGGAGGAATTTCAGTTTTACTAGTTCTGCATATTAGCAAGGGAAGTTCTAGTCTAAGTTTTAATCATGTAAGTAGAATCACCCGGAACATTAAACTTCAACCACCGTTTTTCTTAGTTATGAATTTTAAGGGACACCGTTTAACACACTGTTGTCCTGTTTTAAAAAGAGTGAGGCATGCTAAACCCTTTTGGGTTGTTTGTAGATTTATGGTTGTACAATTAAACTATGCGTGTCACAGAGGCAGACGTGAAGATGTTTTTAAGAACGAGAGCAGGTTCAAGGCACTGTGCTTTCCTCAAAGTATAAACGTATGCCACAGTTTCTCTAGCCTTGAGATAGCAGGTCCCGTTTGTGTTTTATTGGCTCTTGTAATTATGCCACAGATTGCAAAGGTGATTACCCATAGCAGCAAAGTTGTGGTTATCCTTTAACGTCCATACTTCGAGGAGTAGGCGAAGTTGCCTCCCTGGCCTGTTCCTAGAGGTAACGTCATAAACTTGTAACACGGTATCAAGGGCCACATGTGTGGGCTAGTGAACACTTGATAACGCATTCACTTTACATTCTTCAGCCACTACTATTTCTTTTCAGATAGCTTCTAGAAACTTCAATTTTTAGTTAGTTCACGTTACTCCAGAAATTGTTTCCTCAAAGATACAAAACATATTTAGCAGGTCGAAGAGATACTCTAAATGTATAAAAATAGCCCAATATATGCTGAATTTAAAATTTAATAAACAAACAATTGTTTCATTTTCCTATTTCCCTGTTAGTACAATGAGATTAGGGAATACTGTAAGCTGGGTTGTTCACTATGCGATGTCTTTGAAATATCATTTTCCTTTCATGACCAGAGAAACAGAAAAAATAACTAATAATAGCTTCTCATCTATAGAAAGTATGGGCATAAAAAAATCTTAACCCATATATTGGGAAATGGTAACTCATAAGATGTGTGTCTTAACAAATTCTACATATTTTGTATAAGTAGTAGGCTTTTGTATATCCCTTAGGTCCACCATATACATATACGTGTCTTGAATATTATAGGAGTATCCTCTGAATTCCCCTTCTCTCTGGAGGACTTTTACAAAATTGGTAAACCATATGCAATGGAACAAATTGTTCTATAAAAAGCACAGCTCTTCATACAGCTTATATAAATAAATTTTTGTTAAATTAATCATGTCCCAGATTTTCTTTATTGTTGGTTTGAATTTTCCATGAGTTAAGTTTTTCTTAAATGAGATTTTGGTATTGGTTTCTTTTACCACCTTCTGGTCATTCAAAGAGAACGTTACTTCAAATCTAATCCGTATCTACCAACTCTTAAAATATTTGATTATCTCTTAAGTAACTGTATACGTGTTGTACCTAAACCGAGGCTGAAATAAAAATATTCCTGCGAAAATTTATCTTAAATAACATAAGGAGGACCAAGAGAGTGTAGAGTATTATTTTCTAAGATGCTGTCATGATTTTTTTTAATGACATGGAAAGAGTATGGGATTTTGAGCATGGCTTCAAACTTCTGTATTTCTATTGCACTCCCAATTGGATATATCATAGTTTTATCCTGATTAACAAAAATGGTTCAGAAGGGATGAAGGAATAAACAATATCGAGGAGATACATAGTAGATTTATTTATCAGATATGGCCGCGCCATGTCTGAGTGGTTAGACTGCTTGGCTCTCACCTAGGCGGCCTGGGTTCGATCCCAGGCGATCACAAATAGGGATTTTTAGTGGACAAAGTGGCGCTGGGGTGGGTTTCCTCCAGGTCCTCCGGTTTCCCCCACCATCATTCTACTAATTGCTCCATGATTAATCTCTTCATCGTCCCAGGTGTTGGGCCGACCCTTCACCCCTGGTATCTCAGGTCAAATTATTCGGCTCCATCGCTCTAAGGGAACCCGAACGACTCCTAGAACCAGTATTGGTAAGGAAGAGAGAGAAAAATCTTATGGCAGTGGTTATCAACTTATGAGCAGTCGCGTGAAGATTTCAGCGCTTAGACGCAACCCTCCATTGTGGTTTAAGAGACAAGAGTGAAGCGATGAGCAAAAAGGTGATGGTGGATGCAACATAGACGGGGTCCATAACGTATATACTTGCTGAAAAAACCTCACCTTTCCCTATGGAGAAGTTCCCTCTGAGGGTCGGTTACACAGAAAACACCAGGGTAGATCGTTTCACAAAGAAGTACACTTCATCCTTCGTCATTGAATCAGAATAAGGAAATTGCAGATAGGAGAATCCTTGCATTATATAAACTATAACAACATTTGCTCTCTAACCACGAAAAATCGTGAACAATTTCCGAGTGGACCACATGGATTTGAACCTGAGACCTTCCGAATGCGAAGCCATTTCGTGGATTCTATTATGCGTCTCTAAGGAAACGCTATAGTTTCTTCTAACATTATAGTTACTCGCTATCCCCTCTTCAGGATACAGGAGATAGAAACAAAAACGGGATGGTCAGTAGTGAAGCAAGAGAAACAAAAAAGTTAGGGGTGTGAGTGAGGGGAATGTTAATGGACTCTGAAAACGGGTGAATGTATGTGAAGAGGAGAGTATGCATTATATTGTTTCACCAAGTTTATTTTTTTGGAGGGGATGGGGTGGGTGTGCACGCGTTTGGTGCGTGTAGGCGTTGTGTGTCGGAACAATAAATAACCCCTCGGAATGCTAGTTGTTGTGGTCGGCGGCCAAGTATAGAAATTTAGCTTGCATTTAGCCTCCGTTGGAATATATCATAGGCTTTTAGCACAGCAGCGAGAGTCGTGGGACGGGGAGGTGCAGGGTGGAAGCAGAAGGCAAGAATGGTGGTACCACTGTAATTGCCTTATTTAAAAGAGAATCATTGGTTTGGCGAAACTCCAGAATATAAAAACAGTAGTCGCCGGCCGACACATATTGCAATGTCAGTATGGAGAGGTTGGGGGTTGCAACTTCTCTTTCTTTTGTTCTCAAATTTTATCTTTTATACACTTCGTTTTCTTATTTCCCGGAGAAGGAAAAGCAGAGACATTGCTAATACGATGAACCACCAACAACCCCATCGTTGTCCTACAAATTCCTACTTATGGCATTTGAGTTTAAATGAGAAACTCAGAATTTTATGTTACCCGCCCTCTTAAAATACTTATTCACTTGAATAATGAAATGGTGTTAAACTACCAAATGAACACAGCTTCTTCTCTGTAGATCAGAGAGGAAAGAGAAAGGAGCATATGTTATTTGGTGTTCAATGTTCAATGAGGTCTACCCGAAAGTCCGAAGTCTCCGGCCTCTGTTACCCGGGAGCGATAAAAAGCTCCGGCGATCTTTCCTTGGGGCAATGCATGGAGTCTAGAAAGCCCCCCCCCCCCCCATTGACAACGTCAAGTAGAGATAGAAGTGGATACGCCGCTTACGCGCGTTAACCCCGCAGGGAAGACTACCGAATAAACGCGGTGGGGCCACCTGGTGATCCAGCACACCTTCTAGTAGCTCTGCAGGCTAGTACCCGGGACTTCTTAGGCAACCCTCTGCCCTCTCCGGGTGGCCGAAGCTTGGCCGGAAGTACCCGCTTTCCCGCAGGTTACGGGAACATACTGCCCCCTCGAGTCCAAACCAATCCGAACAACTCCCATTCAGGGAGGGGCTCAAATGTTCGGTCCGAGGTTCCTCTGGTAGCGTCAGAGGTACCACGAGTGCTAAGGGTCCGCAGCGCTGGCACTAAAGCAGCTGAAGTGGACGGATCCACTCAGGTACCAAACTGAGTCGAAAGAATAAGGTTGAAACCATTGTCTCGTGGAAATATAGCTGTAGGGGAAGGTTGTGCAGTATCGGCTTCACTCTGTAACTGTGGTGGTTAGCCGAAATCTTACTATATTATTCTGTTACCTCAAGACATGATATCATAGATAGTATGATGCAATACGTTCTATTTACTATTTATAGTACTTTATTACATCGAAAGTGAAAAAAGTTAGAATTATAAGGCTTGTAGAAAGTGTCTTGCAGTATCATAACTGTTTTTTCTGTTACAATATAGATTGTCAGTGACACATTGCATTGCCACTTATAGAACAATACTAGAATACAAAAGCATGGGAACTTATTGTCGCTTTTTCTTCTCAGTTCAAAAAATGTTAGCTCATTGGTTTACAGAGATCGCAAATATAGCGCTGCTAGAGGCCTCAGAATATCTTCCGTGGGCTAAGAGTTACACTAACCCCCATCAAGCACTCAGAGCAGGCAAAGAACTGAAGAGAGGAAGAAGATATCCAACTATAATGCACGTGGACGCACAAGCTCGCTGCAGCTTGGAAATTCTGCCACATGGAGGCGATAAGGGAAATCACAGTAGTGGCCGGTACTGCATGCCGGTCGATACTGTACGACTCTCCCCTATAGTTCCTTTACGAAAAGGAACACCTATATAGCTTTACTGAGACCCAACGCGGGTCTGTTGTCAGCTAAAGCTAACGCAACAAAAGCTTGCCAATCTGCCAGATACGCAGAACACTACTTTCCTACCTTATGTACCGTTATGCCTGTTATAGGGCAATATGTCCGTTTACGAGCTTCAGCATCCAAAAACGTCTCGAGGTGTGCACATCCCAAAGAATGAGTATATTACTAAGAGGATCTATTGTTATTTTTTTGTGCTGTTTTGTGGTTTGGTAGGTGAAGTTATATTTATTTGTTTAGATTTGGGAGTATTCAAGATTTGGGAGTACTAAATCCCATGGTCTTCATTAGATAGTGAGTCACCCCGATTGTATTCGAGTATAACGACCTTACGTGCAGCTCCGGATGGCAAGCACTCGTTACCTGTGCCAACTCCATGCGAAAGAGATGAGTAACCACACAATCGTTAGAGGGTGGGAATCAATCTAGATACACAGAGATGCACAGAAGGTCCTAAATATTCCACCAGGAATATCACAAATGGTCTTGGGAAGAAGCGTGTACAACACAAGAATCTGCATTACCCGTCCGCGTACATCCGAACCATTAAGACGTTAACCAGACTAAAATGTCACAAAGAAATGGAATGAAGCAGTCAGTAGATGAAAGAAACTACTCCAGTATTCGCCCAGCGACAAGAGGGAGAGGGGGGTAAGGAAAGTTTTAAATCAGGGTGTACCAAACTGGCGATGTACTAAATGCAGGCCACAGACGCTACCATTTGAGCATTCCGTTTTTTTACTAACAGTACTCAGCAATCAAATTAAGGAGAGGAACTCCAGATGTTTAATACGTAGAAACAAACTACGAGTGTCTTGTATAGCAGTTGGTCTCGCAGTTCAACTGATAGAGCACTGTCTGCTTTATGACGGTCCTGGGTTCGATTCCCAGCTAGGTGGAGGCTAGAAAGTTTTCTCTAGCCAAAATTAATCCCGTTTCTCCACAGAATCTGGAAAAGTGAACCTGTACATGTGATCCATTGTATACTGGTAATGAGTTAACGCCACTGTCTATATGGTGGTATGTTATAAAAGTAAAAGGCCACCGATTGCACCGCCTGCGGTGCCGTATGTAGTAAAAGCGGGCGTTAAACATTACACATTTATACACCGATTGCAGCTAAAGGCGTGGTATAAATGTGAGAACAAGATTTATATTGTTATTCAGGTATTCAAGCTCTTTACGGAACTTCCATTTTATTAGTACGTAATTTATTGGAAATTTGTACAGATTTTCCACTGTTTTATATGTTGCTTTTGTAGAATTGTTTGCATACATTTATAAGGACAATATTTTTGATATGCCTTAGTAGTGTGATACAGCAGCTATGGCCCAAGGTTCTCCGCAGTTTGGTCCCAACCACCCAAGCTTTGAGCTATCAAACGGTATTCTTTCTTCCTTTTCATATTCGTTACCACGAATTATTCTTTGAGTGCTATTCCGCATGTGATAGCTAATTATAAATAATTTCTAACCAACACATTCTTATATGTTGAACTCATATACACTTTGCGAATCACTCTTGAGGGAACTGTGCTTATTCTCCTAACAACCTAGTTATTGATAAACGATATAAACATTTGTAGAAATTACTTTATTGCATATTTCTTTCTGTATAACAACAAAACATAGGAATGTGGTAGTCTTAAGCCGTAGTCAGATATTTGAAAAGCCGGTCCCTGTGTGATGACCTTGAAATTCCGTTATCTTTTCATGGTCAAGAGAAAAGGAAAACTAAATTATAACAACTTCTCATTTGAAAGCAAATATAAGTCATTTAAAACACAAATTAATACAAGAAGTCATTCGGTGGTGTTTTCTGCACATACACAAGAAGAATAAATAAAATGTGGGCTTTAAAACCCTCTTTTCTATTCCTTATCCTTAAAAATGCTAAATGTACAGGATAACTCGCATGCATACCCACACACCAATTGTTAGAAACTCTTCTTTCTTTTATTCAGGGTTTTCCAAAGCATATATTTCGGTTCATAATAGAGGGTTCGCTGTTTCGCTTGGAATACAACAGCTCCTCTACTTACTGCTGGAGGGAAATTAAATATACATTGAGTAGAATAATGGTTAGAAGAATCACTTCTTATATGAATACTTTAATACACAATCAACGTTAAGATTCGCTACACTGACAAATTAAAAGAAGGCTGGGATTTTTATTGAGCTTTAATATTTTTTTAGTATTTAGTATTTATTTCTCATCTTTTTTATACATACAATTTCATTGATACATTGACATTTGTAACATTTCTTTCACACAATAACAAAATGACTTATTCACATCTAATACACCCTTCGTACTTGCTTGCCTCGAGTCTCGGTCTCAATACACATAACCCCTCGTTTTCCGTTTGATCCTCCACTCCCTTGTATCCCTTTTTCTAGTTTTCCAGCCCTGAATAGTTAGTTATTCTTCATCAATCTTAACCATTACTCTATAACTTTCCACAGATATTCACCTATATGCCCTACATTCTTTTCTCCTTTTACCAATAACATTTTCTTTATTATAAATATCCCCCTCATCCCTAAAACGGTCCCACTTTTGTTGCCAAATTTGTTCTCTCCATATCTTTGTTTGTTTGCAATAAAGTATACCATGCCAGTCTGTATCCTCTTCTCCACACATTGGGCATTTCCCTGTATCCTTTTCATATCCAATACCTTTCAAATTTCTAACTCTTGTTCTTGCCCAGGCAAATCCTTCTCTCCCTGACTTATTACACACATCTATGTACTTCTCCCTCTCCCACACTGTCTTTATTTCCCTATATGTCCTCAATGATCTTTTCTCTCTTACACTGGTAAATATAACTTAGCTATCTAAATCTTTCAGCCTTAATTATACCTGTTTCCAAAAGCCCCTATGATAATACACCTTGTTTCTCCAAGTATGTCTCATACCTATCTGTTCCAACAGTTCCCCTGCTTTTTGAGCCCAAGACTCACCCAATTTGCTTCTCATCTGCATAAGAAAACATTCCTTGATAATATTGCTTTCCTCCAAATTGGCAGCTCTGTATAGATGTTTCAATACCCTTGAGACAATTTTAACCCTTGTTGAATGTGTTCCCAACTCTAAATGTGCTGCCACATTGGGTGAAGCTACCGGTAAGCCCAAAATATATTTACAGAAGGATCTGTTAATAACGTCCACTTCTTCCCATGCTTCATCCACTCCCCATATCTCTGCCCCATGCAACATCTTATTTTCTACTATGGCAGTATATATCCTTTCCAGCCATTTGACATTAATGTCAGGTAATTTCCTTAAACAAGCTTTAATATTAGAACTGCATCTAAATTAAACACGACACTTATGAACTATCAGTCAGTGGCTCTTAACACGATTATAGTGCATAATTTAATGTGAATATGTCGTTGTTGAAAGCCAAGGTTTAGTGAAGTATGTTGTTTCAAGATTAGGACATTCAGTTACACGAGGCAATTCGATATAAGCGCACGCAGCCATATGGCAAGCTTTGGCACTCACAACAAAGGGATCAACAATTCTGACGTCCCCAAGCGTCCTCAGAAAGCGGGCAGTTGTTACATAGTACATACATAATATGACGAGCTAAATGCTGATTAGAAGGGTATTTCAGCTCTATAAACTACACCTTATTGTTCATGACATCTCTACCTCACACTGGTTTATACTCTGCACATTGAAATACGCCATATGCTTTCATCAACAGTGATACCTACTACTAATAATGATCCTTCAGAACGTGAACTTTTATCTTTTCTACACTTCTTCTATATAAATATAAACTATACCAAAAAATTCTATGTCGATCTTTCTGGGAACAGCTTAGGGCCAGTTGGTATATTTGACAAAGAAACGCCAACCTACACAACACACATTGCACTAGAAATAACAATGAGCACAAGGTTAAATTACTTCAACGTTTTTCAAAAACAGTAAAATGATATAATTACAATATAATGAAAAAGATCAAATAATATCTCTTTATTATTTTTAATCTTCTTGACGATGGAAAACCATATAAATGGAAACTCACAACGGAAATAAGTAGAAAGGCATATGTGTAATTGAAATATACAGTTAAATATAATAAGTTTTGGGCACAATCCAGTGGCGAAATGTTTGCTTCTGTAATGTTAAAAATTCCCATATTGAAGCTATGCAGTAATTTAAGATAAATATATTAACCATTTATTACAGCCGTCTTCCCTGTCCCGTTTTGGGACAGGGATATCTTTCTTAATGTTTCCTTTTATAACTCACTCCAGCAAATGAAATAGGTGTAATGAGCTCACATGAGGCTGAGGATTTGGGAAAGCAGCCTTATCCACGAACTTATCCTAGTTGATACTTAACTTTGGTCTTAGTGATTCGGTTTTCCCGAGATAAGAGTTCAAATCCCACCCAGGCCGTCGTTTGCGAGCAACAACACAGTGACACCG
>CM060955.1:36402798-36493667 GCA_030765055.1 Mantis religiosa
AGTAAGTTAGAAAGTGAGCTGTTGAGTAAGTTTCTTATAACATATCCGATGTAGGACTACAAGAGGATTTATGACAGTTGTGACTTACATAGACTGCCCTCTTATGAGAGATTAACGACGTCTGACGTTCGATTCTACAGCCAGTGAGTGCTTTAAGGAGGAGGCTGTTTTCATTATGCAGCTAGTCATGAACACAAGTGAAGTTACAGGGAATATTTAATTAAAGCACATTCGTGAGTTGATACGGTAAATTAAGTAAAGTCACCTGAAAGCTGTACCAGATTGCATTATTGAAATAGCAGATTTATTTTTAACTTGCATTTATTTTTCCCAAGAACACTTTCTGTGGTGATATTTTAATCTTTTCGAGAACATAAATAGAATAAATGCTCTGGCAATGCTGCAGGAAGTATCACTTTCACTTTCAAGTCCAGTTCGGGGTCACTTTGTAAACATTTTTCACTTTCGCCTTCTCATGACACAAGCATTTCGCATCAGCTTCGCCATAATAATTCCTTCGAAATGTTCAATTGATCCATTTTATGAACTCTACATTAGTAATTCCTAGTATGATTGTAGGTTTTGGTAACTTTGATACTTGGAGCTCCAGATTAGCTTTTCCGAGAATAAATAATATAATCTTCTGACATTTTACCCCTTGTATATTTTCATCAGCTTGATGAACATTAAACTCAAAGCAGGTTTTATAACTTATGCTGCAAAAAAGTAATTACCCAAACTATCTTTCTGTCATATAAACACAAAAATAGCTCGGTATTTCATTTACTTTACACTATTGTAGCTGTACTTTTATTTTGCCAGAACATTACATTAACCTTTTGTCGTGCTTTTTTGGATCAAGGAGTCAGTGGAAAGATAACCGCTAGTTACCTTTATATAAATTAGAGAAGCAACGTAAGTTATGACTGTCCAGAAGCAAGTTTAGCTCCATGACTTTGCGCAACACTTTGTAACACTGCCGAATTCTACCAACACGTTACCTTTGCAGAAAGGTGTTCGGAAAATCCCGTTTAAGTGATTAGCCATTTAAAACACTTTGTGATGTTACACATTTCTGACCTTTGTCGGAAATATATTATACTTTTCAATGTTAAAGTAACAAGAATTATTTTAACACACTCTTGTTGATATACACATTTAATGCGCATCAAATGCTACATATTTTTTCAGCAAATGTTGGTCCAGCAACAAAATTCAATAATAAGTTATTATATAAGTTTGAAGCTTAAAATTTCAAAATGCGCAGTGGTGTTAGATGACTACGATATTCTGAAAGGCCCACGTTGTGGCGATCATTTTGATAGCTGAATAATTTGGTGCAAAAGGCGCGTGGAATTGAATGACGAGAATTATTCTCACCTTCTGGGTCGAACTTTAGGAAGTTTACCTCAGCGTTCTGGAGCAATGAGTCCTCTCTCTCTCTCTCTCTCTCTCTCTCTCTCTCTCTCTCTCTCTCTCTCTCTCTCTCTCTCTCTCTCTCTCTCTCTCTCTCTCTCTCTCTCCATCTTACTAGATCTCTGTCTCTCTCTGGCCGTGGTATCAGAGTGAGAATAATTTGCAGAAAACATCAAATTTTCTCTTCTTCAAAATATTGGAATGTATTGTACCAAAACCATTATTATATTCTACCACAATGTTAAGATCTGTAGATTATATCCTTTTATAAAATACTCATTACTGAATCCTTGCAGATAAAGATACTGCAAACTTGCAGATTGGTACTAAAAGTGAAGCCAAAACTATTTGCAAGTTCACCAGTCTGTACATAAAAAGCTTCTAGGGTAATTAACATCATTATGCGGATTAACACAATCATTGCAATGACTTCCTATATCACCAGGACCTTGATTATTATTCACATTATCGCGTAAGTTACAATCATCAACATTTTCTATTCCTGACATGTGTCTAACATTTTAATAACTTCTTTTCAGATCCAGTTGCATTGGTTACACCATTACCTAACTTACATTTTATCAATTTAATTAGACATTACAATTTCTTCAACTATTCCTATCACACAACATAAGACACCTAAAATAATTGCTTCACGTTATATATACTATGGGTACCCCAGTCAATATCGACAAGCTGCGCATCGTCTTCTTTTTTGTACCTATTGTCACCCAGGCACGACCAACTGACTGCTGAGTGAGGGCCGGGAAACATTCGCAAACGCCTACCCATTTATCTTGTAGCGCCAACTGAAGGGATCGCAGGCCACTGTGCCGTCTCTTTCCCTTCCCCCTGAGTTCTGGAACATCCAGGATATATCATCTAACCCGGAACCTTCTAGATTGGCCAGTTGGTCCTATATAAGCGACGCGTCGGCCTGGAGGAGAGTTCAGTTCTTGGCGAGCAGCCGTGAGAAGCGCCGTGTGAGTGAACGGACCGAAAGACTGTGAACGTGCATCGGAGGAGTTGTGCGTAATTGCGAGTGCAGAGTGGACCTGTGACAGTCGAACTGGTGAATTGTAATTGTGTGCGCTACATAATTCTATGTAATCGGCAAGTGTTCCAACTGTAATTCGGTCGAAATAATGAACATTTTGAGTTTGTGCAATTGGACTTTTAATTTCACGAACCCACAAAGTCACACTATGCGTTTATGCTCTTTAAAAGAATCACGTTTGTTTTATATATCTTTATTTAGCTGTTTTATTAGCATTACGTTTAGCTTCTCTGGTAATTATTTGCCACGTTGACTAGAGAAATAAACTGTTTAATCTTACATTGTTTTACATTAGATTTATACATACTAATTTGTATATTTTAAGATGTGTTCAGCCTTACAGAAGCCTCAGTGAACAGTGAAGAATTCTAACTAAATCAACTTCAGACGTAGTATTTTGACCAATTAACCACAAACGTCATCGAGTTTTGCGTTTTATACATATATAAAAAATTACATACCCTATTTCTTCTTGTGATACAGGGAAAAACGTAAAAATATATTTGTTTTTAGCATCCATGAGAAACTCGAATATCAATCAGGCAAGGTCTATCTGAAACCTAGCCACAGCTTTTGTAAGATATACAGTTTGTTTCGAAAAGACACCGAACGAATATAATCGTTTCCTAGTTTATAACTCAACTAGTCTCAAATTCGGTGTCACAGCTTCAAAGTTCTCTTAGGTATAATTGTATGCATCATTATATATTACATTATTTTGCAACTAGGCAGCGCAGGAACTACTGGTGTGTGAGCTTCAAAAATTTTTATTGGGATACACCGGCCACGAAAACAAAAGCATTGCTCCTTGCTACTTATCAGTGATCCTAACCTAGCTTTCAGGTAAGGGGCAAAGGGCAGTTGTGAAATAATCGATAATGACTCGGACAGTTTCAAGATTGCTCATTTTGTTATCATCTTAAGTGTACAGTGCTTTCAACCAGTTACTATTAAATCAACAACCTTCTTTTCAGTTAGAAATGCTTTATTTAGTATTATCAAACACAGTGAAACACAATTCTTGTCTCATTGCATAAGGCATTTAGTTTTGGTTAATTTTATATACAATTTTTTGATATTGCCCTCTGTTCTGTTTATCATTTAATGCTTCCATCCTCAATCTCACTAGCATTAACTTCCCTCTAAAAGGTTTAAGCTGCATATGTCCACCAGCTTATTTGCCGTAATCGATCGTTATAACGGAATGTTGGAACACGTTTAACACCCATAAACAAATAACCAAGGAATAGGTTCTTTATTGCAGTTTCATAGTTCAAAGAAAGGCCGCACCATGGCTCAGTGGTTAGACCGCTTGGCCCTCCCCTAGGTGGCCCCGGTTCGGTCCCAGGCGACCGCAAACTGGGTTTTGTAGTGGAAAACATGCCGCTGGGGTGGGTTTCCTCCGAGTCCTCCGGTTTCTCCACCATCATTCCACCAACTGCTCCATCAATCATTCATCTCAGGCGTTGGGCTGACCTGATTTCATTTCACGTCATGCTTCGGCTCCATTGCTCTGAGGGTACCCAAGGTCTCCTAACGTCAGCATTGACGAGAAAGGGAGAAAAAAAAAATAATCAAATGAAATTCTGAATAGTAATAAGGTACCGTGGAGTATGTCCGTATGTTTACAATCAGACACGGCAGGTGGCACGGTGTGTCACCTACCTACGAACTTGGATAGGGTGAGGCACGTGGCTCTCGTAGCGGTATGCACTATCCATATGTGTCGCATAAAAGCTGAGCAACTACATCTATATGTACGTTTGGTGTTATTTCGAGACACCCTCCATAAAACTCTGAATGCTCTTAGTATATACGCCAAAGACGGGTAAAATCGCACCAATTAGTGTTGTGTGACACTAATAAAATTCTGTCTGTAGAAGTAAACATGAAAGAAGTGTAAACTACGTGCTACTGACAGCAGTAAAGTATATCTTACATTTATTAAATTAACAGATTTGAGGTAATTGTGAATGGAATAACATTAAAATTAATATTGTTATTGTTATGTGTTAATAATTATAAAAGGAATCTTTACTCAGTAAAAACAGGATGAGTGTTTGTAATAATATGAGAATATTTATTTCAAAGTCATAATGCTCAAAAAGTGTACCGTGAATTTATTTAAAATAATTAATAAATGTGCCTTATTAATGGGTTCTAGAATGCATCTTCTAAGCCACATCGATAGCTCTGACAATGGTATATTAATTAACTGGATATTGTCTAACTGGAATATTAAAAGGAGTGTATTAACCCTCTTATGAAAGATTGCAATTCTGTTTCGAATTTTGTTGATGAATGGGACAGTTTGTGTTTTATCCTTTTATTTGTCAAATAATGGTGCATACGCTTTAGGACATACAAAAACTTAAAAGAGACGCATCAGCTTCCCTTGGGACTCTCCTTTTTTCCGACTGTAGAAAGCCTAACAGCCCCAGATGAAGAGAAGTATTGAAGCAGTTTGGTTTGTTTCTGACTACCCAAACTCAGTTCATATTTTAACGCCTTTCCAGAACGGGACAAGCCCATTTAGATTCCGTCCGAATGTTTGTCGCATAGCAACTAGGCAAGGGGCAGGCAGCGGACCCATCCTCTATAACTTAATGTACTTGTTTATTGAGTGTTGGGAGTGGACGGAATGTTGATGTCCTGGCTACATATATACAAAAGCGACGCGTTACCCAGCACCAAAAGGACTTTTCAGCAGGGAAACACATTGTGACTCCGTCCAAAGCAGATAGAAGGAATGACCTACATCCGGATTCTCCAGCAAAGTAATTTTGGTCCACTGAATCCATTTAAAACAGCGAGATACGGAAAGGTTTGTGCTGTTAAAAATGACGCAGTGCCTTTCAAAAAGATTCAATTGTCGTTGAGTGGTTTGTTGCTGTATTGCAGATAAAATTAATAATTCCTTTTATTTTCTCGACCACGATTATAAACAGAGGAAGCACTGTGTTCCACTAAAATATCCGATCACCGCAATTAGACATTTTGAGGTCCCATAACCTATTGAAAATCGTCATGTAAGGTTAAAATCTAAGCATTTTCCAAGGATGAGTACCAAAACGTTTAAGAAAGTATCTTTCCACATTACCCATTACATGGAATATTTTTCGAAATAATTTATTTACTAAAAATGGTGCCATCGATTTTCTTTAAAACATAAGTATATTTAAGATTTTGTATCAGAAAAGACTATACATTCTACATTTTATGGAAATAGTCAATTAAACTTCTTTATTGTGGAAGACTATTACATAACTGGAAAACTGTAACAGGTAGACGAAATCTTACTACACAAAAAAGAAACACTCAGACTTCCTTAAAGGAATACAGATAAGCTCATATAAGTTTTCCATTTTTTTCGAATTATGCTTTCTTTATTATTCCTTGTTATTTTTATATCCTATAAACGTATACATTTCAAAAGGGAAAATAATTAATAATAATAAATAATTAATAATGATGATGATAAATATTTTTCGTCAGTATCCCTCTATGATAGGATAAATAGTTCACTTATGGAAACGAAATTTAGTCATATCGGACGGTGAATGAAATGGGTGAAATGATGCTGCAATGAGTCCGGGGGTCCATAAAGCTTAGAGTTACTTGACATTGCATCATTCAGGGTAGGGGAAATCTCCGGAAGAAACCTGATCCAGGTAACTCACCCTGGCCGAGATTCGAACTCAGGACCTCTTGAAAGTGAGGCAGACACGCAACCATCTACGTTACCGAGACGGGCATTAGTATCTGTTAGAAGACACAGTTGAGTTCATATTTATGCCCAACATGTGAAACAACATGAATTTGAATTAACTAAATATTAACATATGAAGTTACAAAGTAAGATAAATGAAACTGTAAAAGAAATATGACCATTTCTTAACAACTTTCTATTTGTACATTAGAAATATCAGTTCAATAACAAAGACACAATTGACAATCTAATATTTTGTTGGGTATCCCTCGGCTTTAATAACTGCCTCACACCTTCTCTTCATTGAATTAACCAAGTTTCTCCATTTTTTTTTTTTTTTTTGCAATTTACGTCCTCCAACGTAGAGTTATATCGGACGGTGAATGAAATTGGTGAAATAATGCTCAAATGAGTCCGGCGTCCATGGAGCTGAGAGTTACCCCATATTCGTCTTGCAGCATAAGGGAAACCCCGGAAAAAGCCTTATCCAAGTAACTCACCCTGACCGAGAATTTCCATTCTGCTGGACTTCCTCCACAACATGTTTAAGCTCTTGTTTAGTCCTTAGTTTGCTTTTATGGACTTCTTTCTTTAGAATTCTCGACAAATGCTCTATTGGGTTGAAGTCTGGGCTTTGGGAAAGTGTTTGCAGTTGTTTAGGTACATTCCACATTAACCAATTCATGTTTAGTCTTGCCTTGTGTTTATTGTCATTATCATGTTGAAATCTATAACTTTCTTTTACATTGTTCTTTAAAATTTGAAAAAACACATGTTGGTCCATAGTGCCATGTATAAATTGTAAACGACATGCAGGCCCAAATCATAATGGAACCACCACCACGCTTAATTGTGGGAAGAGTGTTTCAGGGATCATTGTCCAAATTTTCTCTTCTGCAGACTGTATATCGATCTGACCCAAAGAGGTTTATCTAAGTCTTGTCCAACCATATCATGGTGTTGCAGAAGTTTCCTTAGCAAATGCAAATCATTTTTAACCAGTTTGCCGTACTTACATATGGCTTCCTCCTGGGTGTTCGGCCAGGATATCCGTACTTCCATAAAAAATGACGATAGTAATAATTCATATATAATTCATCGAAGTTATCTTAGACAACGTCTGTTTAAATTTGATAACCTTATACATTACTTCAGGAAATACTACTCTATGAAATTTTCCGATAGGAAACCTAAACATGCGAACGATAAATGAAGAATGCACAACTTGAAAGAATTGCACTTAATGTTTGCAAGAAGGAGAAGCATGTTCATTGTGCTACTAATGTGGGTGCAACATTTTGGAATGCACGGGTAGCACATTTTATTTGATTTCTAGGTGCAGGAGCATAATTGCTTGCAGCGCTCCTTTCTTTGCTACTAATTATATAAGCCTCCTTTCTCTTTTCCACTTTAACCTGTTTTACCTTGCACTAGTACGTGAGTAGCTGGTAAATGCTACCGAGAGTTAAGTATAGTGCAACGCCTAACTAGGAAGCACTTCATGGCTGTTCGACTAATGTGTGTGTTAGGTACACTTCTATTTTAAAGTGAAGCCCTGATAACATTTATATTGCACAACAAAAATGCCCTTGTTATCTATGAATAAATTACAATATTTCTATCAAAACAGTGTGACTGTTGCATGACATTCTGTGCTTATCTTTAAAGAAATTCAGCCTTTCAAAGTGTACTCTTCTATTTTGTAAATAAACGTCTTAACTCTATTATATATAGAGTGTCTCAAAACGACAGCGAACGAAGATATAGAAGTAATAGTTCAGCTTCTATGTGACACACATAGATAGTTTTTACTACCAAAAGAGTCACATTAAAAATCGCTCAAGAATGAGTGTGGATTAGGCAGAGACAGGAGCAACGCCGCGTGCCTCACGCTATCGAAGTTCGCAGGTAGGTGACACACCATGTTGCCTGTTGTAGCTGTTCGTAAACATACCGGCATACTTCATGATAGCTTGCCACTATTAAACATTTCTTTGGCTTATGAAACCACAATAAAGAAGCCATTCCTTAGTTATTTGTTTAAGGGTGTTCAACGTGTTCCAAAATTCCGTTATAACAAACGATGACGGAAATAAAGTGGTGGACATATGTAGCTTAAGCCTTTAAGAGGGAAGTTAATGTTAGTGAGTTTGCGAATTGAAGCATTAAATGAAAAAAATAACAGAGAACAATATCAAAGAATTGTACTGCCCACCAAAGCAGAGTAAGTTTCTGAAAGGAATGTGCCCCCCCTTACACAGTGAGTTAAGGGCAGCGAATTTCTGTGACAGGAACGTATGCTACACAAGGAGTAGAACCATTAAAATAAACATGTGCACCAAAACCGAGGAAAAAGGTTCAAACAAAAGTGGAAGCCGTCAGAATGTTTTTGAATGTTCTGTAACTGAACTGACATGGGGTGTCATAAATCTAACCAGAAAGGGTGCGAGAACCTTCCCTATCCCTCCTGCGTCTCATGCCCCGGACACTTTCTCTCCTGTGGTATAATGTAGTTAAACTTAACCAAAACTAAATGCCTTATGCAATGAGAGAAGCATTTTATATCAGAGTTTAATAATAGTCAATAAAGCACTTGTAATTTAAAAGGAAGTTGTAGATTTTAGAGTAACTGGTGTACAATTAAGATCATAGCAAAATGAGCAGCCTTGGAGCTGTCTGAGCCATCGACTTTTTCACAAGTAACTGCCCTTTGCCCCATTATCTGAAAGGTAGGCTAGAGTCACTGATAAAGAGCAAGGAGCAATGCTTTTGTTTTCGTGGGCGGTGCGTCCCAATAACAACTTTTGAGGTTCGCACACCAGTGATTCCTGCGCTGCCTAATCACAAAATAATGTAACATTTAATGCTGTATAAAATTATACCTAAAATAATTTCGAAGATACGACACAGAATTTCAGACTGATTAAGTTATGAACTACGAAACGGCTGTATTCGTTCCGTGTAGTTTCGAAACAACCTGTATAATACATTACAGTTGTGATCATATTTTATACATACAATTAACATGAAACATGGTTCCGGGTTTTTGCCCAGTAGCAGTCCCGATTACATAGTAATTTAAGCTCTAGCTAGTGTTACACAAGTCTTAAATCTGAGTACCATTTCAGGTTTAATCTTTTGCTTTCTGGCTCTGGTGGGTAATTGGCAGAAATTTGCTGAACCAGATGGTTGCTGTGATAGTCGAACGATTTGGGAGCCATTTATAAATTGTATTGAGAACTGTTGTTAATTCTGGAATGTTGAGGAGTTTCTAAAATATCATGGAGCATTGGTGATTAAACGAAGACACCAGTTTTGAATTGTTTGTATACTTTTTATTTGAGAAGCTGAAGCTACACGTCCATATAGGTTTAATAAGACGCGTGTATATTAGTCTTTTTTAGCGAAGATATAGTTTAGACTTTGATGACATTACGTGTTTCAGTTCATGCAGACGGTGACGGATTTTCTTTATTAAGTGATTTAAGTGACATTTCCATGTTAATCGTTAATCTATAGTCTGATTTTTTAAAGAAGATACTTGAAGGTCATCAAGCAAGGGTCGCGAGCGGTACGATGGGAAGGCCATTGCTATGGTAAGGTAAACAAAGGTTACCAGATTGTTACACTGTGAGTCATATACTCCTCAGGTCAGTTATCGCTAGTTTTGTGCGGGAAACAAGAGTCTACTTGAGTGTTCAGTTGCATTGTGTATTGTTAGCCTACTTTGTTAAACACAATTAAAATACGTTTTTATGGAAGCAAAACGTAGTGGCGGTAGGATTAGAGGTAGACTGAAGATTCATGGCCCAAGACAAAGTACAGCTTACGGTCGGAGTGTTACATTACTCAGCCAAGCTAGAGAATTGGAGTATTCTCTTAGGGAATCCATCCAACAGGAAGATGAGAGTTTATTCCTTATGAATGAACAGCTTATTCCTTTTATCCAAAAGCGACAATCCCATGTCAGATATGCTTGCACGTAGAAGAATTCCTGTGTGTCAAAAAGCGAAGAGTTGACACCGAGTTTTTTCAATTCTCGAGATTCCGTTATGTGCTTAACAAATGTGTATTGCATACTATTTTTGCACTATATGTATTTATATCAAAGATATTAGCTGAAATATTAATAAATATAATTGAAGATAAATGTTAGATTTTAGAACGTGCATCGCCTATGTGTTTCAAAAAGCGAAGAAATATTTACCGCTCTAGTGTGGGAATGTCAACTTAAACTGCATAGCATCAATAACGGTAAGTATGAAATATCAGTTACATAGTGCAGATATTATTTAAAAGAACTCACATGTGAAGACACTACAACGCAGTGAAAGTGTGAATGACTTATTTCTGTTTTAATGTAGGCTAATAGAGATTAAATGTGCATATGTTTTCTGAGGTGAGATAACTCGATTCCTTGTTCATTTTTTGAGTGTTGAGAGAATAAAGAAAGAGGATCTGCTGGGCAACACTGCAAGCACCCACCTGGAGAAACAGATGACCTTCACGTATCTTCTTTGTAACAGTTGTTTTTGTTTGTCACTGGAGTGAGTTCTGTTTGTTTACTTGGTAGTGTTGTTTGGAATTTGGAAGGGAAAGAAAGGGAAAAATGTTTGAGAATATTGTAGCGTTTATGTTAAGTGTGTGGGTGTGGAATTCTGAAAGAAGGTAGACAGGATGTGTATATTGGTTGGTACAAGTGACGTCAGTATCAAGAAATGAACGGTTGATATGGAGAGAAAAAATCGATAGTCTTCCTGGTGGAAAAAGGACGCGGGGAAAGCCCACCTCGGTAGCGTAGATGGTAGCGTGTCTGTCTCGCGTTCAAGAGGTCCCGAGATCGAATCTCGGTCAGAGCGAGTTACCTGGATAAGGTTTTTTACCGGGTTTTCCCTTATGCAGATAGATGAATGTCGGGTAACTCTAAGCTCCATGGACCCTGGACTCATTTGAGTATCATTTCACCCATTTCATTCATCGTCCGATATGATTTAACGTTGGAGGCCAAAAAAAGAAACACGCGGGGAAGATGAGTTTTTTATTTCGAAGAGTGGACGTGCAGGAGTAAGCAATTTTATATAATTAACGGAAACTATTTATTAAGGAATTAAGCATTTATCGATATGCTGGAGGTAACCTGCAATAATTGACTAGGACAGAAAGTTCGAGTAAAATGTAATCCAGATGATACAACTGAATTATATATTACGAAATTGAACTTATACAAATTGTTTGCGCCATTATCGTCATTTGTTCTAGCGGGCGCATCAATATTTCACTTGGCGCCGGTTATGCGGCCAGCTGGTCATGTGACTCGCCAGCGCGTAAGAATATAGTCTTCTTCCGGTTTGAGTAGCAGACATGTTGGAGACATGTAGAGACTTGTGATGTGCTTGGTTGAGTGGCTACATGCAGCGTTTGTTCCAATGAAAAAACGATTTTAGTTTATTTAAAATATTAAATGTATTGTTGTCTTCTTCATGATTATTCACATAAGAAATGTAGCGTGTGCAATTCTAGTGATATGAATACAGCTCTATCGAGTACAGTCCACAAAATCAGTTTCCTTGTTTTCTGCTAAAATCAAGGTGGTCCTCCGAATTAAATTAATCACGACACGAACACAAATTGTATATCTTTCACTCGTAACCACCTTTGAAAAGAAGAGATCTTATGACTCTTATTTAAGCAGAAACAATATTCAAGAACCAATTCAAACTACTCAAAAGAAATCCTGCTCCACAAGTCGCCACAATGTGGGGCATCATCATAATATATTCAACTTCGCATGTGTACTACAACGAATAAAATTCCTCTTACATATGACTTTCCAAAAAGGGGCTTCGAAATAGTCAACGTGCAGCCCATCTTCACCATATAAATACTGTTACATCATTAAAAAATGAGACTGTAATGTGAGCCCTAGGTACCTCACTGAATCTGATTCTGGAATCCGCTCTCATGTGAGTAATCTTCTGTTTATATAGTTCATATTAATAGAGATAAATGTTTTCAGACATTATTTTACAATAAAACCTCTGTGAAACGGAAAGCGATCGTTTCGGATTTTTTTTTTTTTTTTTCATTTACACGGGTTTCCATCTAACAGAGGGTTGTGTTTGAATACAACGAAATTATGAAATATTCGTACAGGTTTACAGTAAATAAATAATATAGAATGAAGTGTAAATAACAGGCTGATATGTATTATGTATTACACTTTCACCTTACATACAATAACTGTGCTTTATCATCTTGTTTCTCATTTCTCTGTAACTGCCTGCATATATATCATTTCCATCATCACATACATCATTCAAAACAATGTTATAGCGATGTATGAAAACTCCGAAGTCATTCATTGGAAGCTCTGAAATTGTATTTGCCTAATTTTCTTACTTTCTCTAAAGCTCGAGTCTGAAGCAATGGTCCAAAAATGGGAATTCCTTTACCCCACGCCACCAAGGCAACCCGAGTTCGATCCCAGGCGACCGCAAAGTGAGATTTGTGGTGGACAACATGGCGCTGTGGCGGGTTTTCTCCGGGATCTCCGGTTTCCCCCGCCATCTCATTCCACCGGTGCTCCATCTTCATCTCATGTATCATCAGTCTCATCGCCTGCGGTGCCATATGTAGTCAAAGCGGGTGTTAAACACTACACATCTCATATTTTATCCCGCGCACTAATAGAAAACTGGAACAAAGCACGATTTAGCTTGCCATACTCTGTGATTTTGATGCGTTTCACATGCCCTGCTGCTCCTTTTTAACCACTTTAATTTCTATTTTCTCAGAATCTCATAACCTTAGTTTTCCCCACTTTAAACAACTCAGTTGATTCTTTATCTGTATGCATTGTGACTTTGTGGGCTAGTGAAATGAAAAGTCCAATTGCACCACTCAAAAATGTTCTTTATTTCCACCGACTTACAGTTAAACACTTGCCAATTACACAGAATTACGTAATGTACACAATTACGATTCACCAGTTCGTCCGTTACAATTTCACTTGCACTCGTAATTACGTACAATACTCCGATGCACTCACACAGTCTTCTCGTTGTACACTAGCATGTCAAGCACTGACTGACTGACTGACTGACTTCTCTTGCCCGACGTGTTGCTTATATAGGGTCAGCTGGCCGATCTGGAAGGTTCTAGATTAAATGAAATATCCCGTAAGTTCGAGAACACAGGTGGAACAGAAAGAGATGGCACAGTGATGTTTTTTTCCCAGCCACCCCTTGTTACCGCTATAAGACAAACGACGGGGGCGTGGCGAATGCCGACCGTCTCCTGCCTGCCCGCTCTATAAGATGTTCCGACGTTCGGATGACAGTATGTTCTTTTCGTGTTCAATAGCTTTATTTTTTGCCTCCAGGGATAATATATTATGTTAAGAACACATTTTACAGAATTTGTGTACTTACAAACTATGTTTTTAAAAATCACCAAAGTTTTATTCCACTCGTACTTGATCACTTGTAACAAGGAAGCAGAAATGAACACAATGCAAATCAGTTGTTCCCTGTCATGTGTGCTGGAAGAGAGTTGAGAGAACTAATGGTTTGTTTTTCATTTACCTCTAAAGATTACGGTTTTATGACTTTATGATTCATAGAACTCCGGTGCAATCACAGTCGCCCTCTAAATTATTTCCGTTTTTTAAGTGTGCGGATGTTTAGTAGTGGCGGGTGGGCCGCACCTACCAGAAAAGTGAAAGCTAATAGCAGTGCGGCGATGACAGGGGTAAGAATATGTAAGCATAATCTTGCAGATGTCAGTTAGATGGTTAGAAAGACTCTACGAAGCGGTGGTCGAATTCAGAACAATGTGTGCAGCTCAGGTATGGGGCACATACGTACACAATTAGACCAGATGTATGGATTGTTTTGCAAAGAACTACTAGGGCTGCGAAAATCGCCATCAAGAGATGTGTCATTACTAGAGTTGGATAATACAAAGAGGAGGGGATCAATAATAGTGTCACCCTGGTGATAGGCTCGCGAAGGCGATGAAAAGTGATGGCCGATCGTTACCGGAAGTGAGAGACAGTTGAATGTAGAGTTGAGAAAATAAACAGTTTTAGGTTAGCTAGCAAATTGTGATGTGTCGAATGTATTTGCTAGGAAAATAAAAAGCAGTTTTTGTATTTGAAGCCTCGACTTTTGATTTTCACGAATCCACAAAGTCACAATAGAGAGAATAATGAAATTTTGGTATAAGTATATTAAAGGACAGAAAGGGGAATTATTGAAATTCTGCATGAGGCAACAGAAAAGCATTAAGAACACAAACAGTTGGTGGTCGGAATTGGAAAGAATGGCATCGAAGATATCTATGGCTAATGTATGGAGAGCAGAGGAGTCCAATGATAGCGGTTTTGGAAGGAAGTGAGAACTAGAGTACAAGACATAGATATGCAGGAGATATGGGAAATTATAGAGGAAAAGAAGTCTTTGAAATTTTATAAGCAATTAAAGACCGAATGGGGTAGGGAAAAATATATAAAAGACAAACTTGGAGGAGAAGGCATAGCATGGATGAGAGTAGGAATAATATATCTAAAAGGGTTGAGACGTAATGAGGAAGGAGCTATGTGAATTTCGTGGAGAGGAAGAGAGCACTGTTCATTTCCTGGTAGAGTGTAAGAAGTTGACAAATTGCAGGAGAAAAATACCGGATATTAAATGGGATAGTGTGAGCAAATGTGTAGTGGCATTACACATGTTAACGGGGATGGGTGAAAAGATGTACAGGAGAAATCTTATATAAGTTAAGAGAAAAGTGGATTAGGGTAAAAGAAGGGAATGTCAATAAGAAATAACACCAAGCTGCTCAGGAAAACCAAATGCTTGTGGCCAGCATTGTGGTCAGCGAGTAAATCTTAGGTAATCAATCTCATGTATTTGTATAGGATGTATAATAGAGAATGTTCAATATTAAAGTCGTTGTAGTGAAACTGTAATGGACATTATACAAATAAACATCAAATGTCAAAATATCACTTCAATTTTTAAAATATTTACATTGTAACCTATAAAGTAATTCGTTTTAATCAGGTTATTTAAGCAAAGGAAGCCCAAAAAGCTTTTCCATTTCCGCGTTAGGCAGTTTCTGGCTTAGAGTATAATTTTTCCTGGGAATTAGTTCCGTTCCGAAATTTATTTTCCATTTCTCCAGGTTTCCGGCATATATTTAAGGGTTCGTTTTAGATAGGTTTTACTCTACTATATATGTCTTGTAGGTGATAAAATGGAAGTAGGGGAATGCAGTAGGCTTAAGCAGCGTTGAAGAGTTTGTCGCTATGTGGCGACTTAACAATTCCATTCTCTTTGCATATCCAAAAGGGAAAAACAATAATCACTTTACATTTGAGAATACTACAAGTACTGTAAAATACAAATTAATAGCAAGGAGAATATCGGAAATGGTTAGTTTTAAAAATATATATTTGACTTGAACTGTGTGCCTTAATGAATTCTACGTACTTTGGTAGTATCATTTAGGTATTTTTGTACCTCTTATTGTTCACCCCTGGGTATAAGTCATTCAGAAAATATAAAATAAAGATTTAGAATAAGAGTGATTTAAGCATGTCGAAATTAAATCAAAATAATCATTCGTTTTGGAGTTTTGATGTTCATACATACAAAAATGTGGGCCTTTTCCTAGCTTCCGGTTCAATCTTGATATTGAATTATTGATAAAACTCAAATAAATTCAAAGGGATGTGTATAATGAAGGGCATAGCTCATTTTCTCAACATAACAACCGGCGCCACATGATCCACATGATCCATAATAACTGACTTTTGTTGGTGATACCGAGCAGAATGACTCAGCGGTTTTGTCTGTGACTCGCATTCGGGGGACCTGGATTGTATTCCCGTAGACCTATCTATCCCATGGATTTTTTTCGGGGATTTCCCGGGTCATTAGGCGAATTTTGGGTTGGTTACCATTTCACATCATCTCTCATCTGGTGGTCTCTTTCAGGGTAGAAGTGTCGGCGAGTGTCGCAGCGATGCATGGCAGGATGATATCCTCTGAGTGAACACTTTATCCTACGGTGGGACGGACTCCGGCTTGGCTTAGTGGGCCGATTCAGTAACGCGGTTGTGCAAGCTGCCTGGAGTCGTCGTTGCTCTGGACCGGCCTAGCCTCCGAATCGGCTTTGTAACTATTTTGGGGCTACAATAGATGGGATGACCATTGTTCTCGACCGCCGGGAGTTTCTGTCTAGTAATGTTTAGGGACCCCACCCTCTCTGCTGTAGTGACTCCTTGCGGTCCGCCGCCCTCTGTCTCCTCTCACTTTATCCTCCCTCCCGGGGGTACCCACTTGGGGGCATAGATACAAACGACCGGCCTGGTCGAGCTGCCGAATCCCTTCCGAACAATCCAATCCAATTCAATCTGATGGTGATTGCTTCAGCATTGACTGGAGCTCGCGAATTTTCCCCGTGCGTTATCAACAATTGACATCAGCACATTACAATATATACTTCACGTTATGCTATGCAAATAATGTTTGAGTGCATACCTTGTGAGCAACGCAGGCTTTTTGCCAGAGTTGATGTGATGCGCCAGACTTTAAATATGCCGTTCTGTTCAATGGATACCATCCATTCTCGCTATCAGATAGAGGTTACATCGCGCTAACTCATTGCAACCCCCTCTCACTTTTACGTGGGAGATAATCCCATTCTGGTGCACTCCCATCCATTTGCTAAATTGACTTGCCTTGGGAGCGGGACCATGGTTCATTCGACACCTGTCCAAGTCCCCGGTGTCATTAACATTTATAATACATCCCCAGCCAGCTTTGGATACCGCGGATTATGTAAAGTGACCCCACTCTTTGGCTTAAGAGGATCCTTGTGGTTTTCTGACCCCCATGCTCTGTAATAAATAACGAGCTTCTGTCAGCAAGCTTAAGACCTTTTCACCCTAACTACATTGTACATCATCGTTACCCTACCGTGTCGCCTCCTACGTTTTTATCGAATCATTTCTGATATTTGGAATCTCTAAAACATTTAAAAATATTTTCTAAATGTAATATATTCATATATTTATGGACAGTGACATGACGACCATGGTGCATATCAAGTGTTAATCCAGGTTGTTCTAACTAAAGTTGTTCTAACAGTTGCAGTGATTTTTAGCAACAAATATTGCTAAAAGGTTCCAGAAAAATTTTAGTAAGGTCATATTCCACACTCAGGACCTTCTCCAGTCTCTCTTGTACAGCTTAAGACAAAATAAATGAACAACAATCAGAGATGAAGTTTGACACGAAAGCATGGGAATGACGCCGAGTTCACAATACACGAATCAATACGAACGTTTCGTTCATGCCAAAGGTATACATTCAGATGGGTTTATCCCATGGTAGCTGAGTGATGAAACGTACACCTTGTTAAGTGCAGTCTGGAATCCCTTATTTAAGCATATGTCTTTTTATTATTTAAAATTTAATTCCTTAAGTATATGACAATGTCATAGGTTTACCAGGAATAAAATGTCTGTTAATTGTAAGCCATCCCTGAATAAAAACATAGACTTTGCTCTTTTCTCTTTTTGAAATAAATACCACGTAGTAATAAATTTAAAGTAAAAAACTAAAAATACAATGTTTAACTGTTGAAATACTGAATGTGAAAACTACTTCATTCTTCAATTATAATTGGTACTGACGTGTTCATGCGCGCGCACCTCATAGCCTCAACCATTCATATACATGATGTTAATGAACTACATCGAAATATTTTCAGAGCAGGTGGAGATATCTTAAACATGTAATTTGAGATAGGATACTTGTGTTCTGTTAGTTCAAACGTGGAGGTTACGGCTATAAGTTTTTGAAGTACCACTACGCCACTGCTAATGAGGATACCATTTGAATACACAACACACGAAACTGAATAGATGTATCGGACCATTCTTCTGGCGCAACGGTTATGGTATTAGCTTTCAAGTGAATGGTAAACGAGTTCGAATCTCCTTCACCTTTTTGTTTTCTTTTTAATTTTCGTTTGATTGTTTTTAAAATGTTTTGTCCAAGCTTTAAATTCGTGTATTTATGTTTGTATTTTACCGAGTAATTTCACCTTGTCAGTGCAATTAATTACATTTCTTTCTAATAAAGGTCGAATCCTGCTTAATACTTCCCCATGCTGTACGTCTAAATGGGAGATAGTTTAAATGGCGAACAAACTTATGCAGCTCTTTAAGTCAGGTTTACAGGAACTTCTCGAAATGGCCACCTGAGTTGACAGTGACGAAGGAACGACTGTCGTAGGTAACAATATAACCCATGACGCGACAGCCCTTAGAGGGCCAAGGCCTACCAATCCGACTGCCGGCCTCACGCCCACTTACGTATCATCCAACCGATACGGGGAGGAGATGTGGTGAGCATCTCGGCATCCCCCAGCCGGAATATTGGTTTCCGTGAGCAGGACCGCTTACCTAGCGTAAGCTTCTCACTTTCCTCACGATGCTGAGTGGGCACGGTACTATACCCAGGACCTAAAATCCGCACCCCATGCGTGGGATCGAACTCGGGCCGCACTCTGTGGCCAGGGACCAAGGTATGCTACCTTAGTCCGCTACGCCACGGCGCAGGACGACTGTCGTAAGTACTGTGTTCAAAATTCTTTGTGTGCCGAGTAACTTCTCTGCAGTTAACTTGCTCTTCTCTGTTCAATGGCAGGGAGGTCTGGAAAGCACATTGAAACGAAAGTCATCAACCCCAAGTTCCTAAGCCTTTACAAGTTTGAAAGGACTTTGAAGTTCTTCGTAGCAGTGCAATTATTAACTAGAAGTGTCGCGCCACAGCTCGAGTACTTGCCGAGGGTTAGTTTAACTGCTACTACATCTCTTCTGCTAGCTCAGCCATGGTCTCCAACATCTTCAGCATGAGTCCCTTCTTTCATCGATAAATCACAAGAGAAATCCTCGGGTCTGAAATCGTTGGTTTGGGAAGTGCTGTGCAATTTAGGTTGAGCTGCAGTCTTCCTGTCACCAGCATCTTGCGTATGCTCTGGCCACAAGAAGAACAACAGCGGACGTCAAATTTCATGTTGGAAGCTGGTAGTGAAATAACCAAATAAAAATTGAGAAATGAGCTCATTTCTTGCCCTTCTGTTGTTTACAACAAACAATGCTAATGAAAAGAGGATGAACATTACTTTTCTATATTTTGGTGTAAAGCTCACACCACTTTTTGATATTTTAGAATAACAGTTTGATCTCATATTATTAGAGAGATAAAGACGTATAAGCTATCCTAATGAAAATACACGACATAAAAATGTTTGCAATTTATCTAACTTAAGGCATCAGAGTGTAAAATAACAGATATGGTCTTATTTCGACGGAGTACTGTCATAAGCACAGCGGCACATACAGTTCTATGTAAAGCCTTCGTGACTTACGTCTCTTCTTGGCCAAAGAAGTGAAGGGAGACCGAAGGGAGATCAGATCTGGATGACGAAAATTTGCGCTAGCATAGTGGAGGGTCATAACGATTCCAAAATATCACACAATATGACATTCACCTACCCATGAGTTGCAGGAATGATCCTTTAGGAAGGGACACTGATCGGCCATCCACGCATCTAACTGCACCTTCCCGCCATAAGGCGCTTAGCCATCGCCTGGTCTTACAGCCCTGAAACAGACAGAGATAAAACCGATGACAGGAAATGATGCATAGGAAGATGTGTTAAAAGAGGAAGCACTTCTTGGAAAACTACAACACCTTTCTAAGGTCAAAGTGACCTGTCTGACAGCAATCGTAACCGGGATCGGAATTTCACAGGTCCGGGGAACATGTCGCTCTGTAAACCAAAGTGAGACAGCTCGCATGGCCGCGCCATGGCTCAGTGGTTAGACCATTTGGCTCTCACCAAGGAGGCCCAGGTTCGATCCCAAGCGTCCACAAAGTGAGATTTCTGGTTGACAACATGGCGCTGGGGCCGGTTTTCTCTGGGATCTCCGGTTTCCCCCGCCATCTTATTCCACCGGTGCTCCATCTTCATCTCATGTATCACCAGTGTCATCGCCTGCGGTGCCGTATGTAGTAAAAGCGGGCGTTAAACACTACACTACATACACACACACACACACACACACACACACACACACACACACAGCTCGCACCATACAAAAAAGCTCACTGCAAACTCAGGTGATTTGTACTCTGCTATGCTGTGTTTATAACGATAACCATATATTCCGAAACATGATATTAAAATGCTTATATGGATCACCACTCAAAAAATATTCACTCAGATTTTGGACATTGGGATTTCATTACGGAGGGGATTCGGTACGTAGGCCAGCATGCTGGGCCCATTGTTCCTGAGTTAACAAGTGAGGGCACCACCGGGAGGAAGGATGACGTGAAGGAGACAGAGGGCGGCTGACCCAAGGAGCCACGACAGTACAGAGGGCAGTGTCCCTTACAGTTTATTTGGATAGAGACTTCCCCTGACAGGCCAGGACAACGAACTCTCTACCCTATAGCGGGACGGCAACGAGCCCATCAGCAGAGCTCTAATGGTCCCAGGCGGGCTATTCGAGCCCCAGAGGTCCCTGGCTGCGGTCCCTAAATGGTCCCAGAAGAGGAGCGAAAACCGGCAACCGACCTACTGGAGTAGGAAGTATATTTCCTCAGAGCATATCATCCTGCCAAGCACCGCCGAGGCACCCGGCGACACTTCTACCCTGAATGAGACCACCAGATGAGAGATGATGTGAAATGATAATGGAGATGAAATGGAGCGACAGGAAATTCCGGGGATGAAATTAACCTACCCAGCCTTAACCTAGCGACCCAAGAAAAACCCCGAAAAAATCCAAGGGGCAGGCAGGTCAGCCACGGGAATCGAACTAGGGCCTCTCGTATGTGGGCTACAGACGAAACCGCCTGTGCCATCCCGCTCGGCGATATTGGACAAGCAAGATTGTATATCTAGATCTCAAGCTATTAATAGCGTTAATGTTATAGCTCCCAATGATACTAATGTAATTGTACATGTTATTTTATTATACACATGGATGCAAATCTTTTTTTATAAGTTTGAGTCCTTTTAATATTTTTCGGTACCAGTGAATGCAGAGATACCAGTACAAACGGTATCAGAAATCCATCCCACATAACAATAATAAAATAATCAATGTACGTTAACATTTAACGCTTATTTTGTGTCAATTATTTATTGCTATTACTGCTATTATTTTGTAATCTTTGTACATTAAGTATAATCTACATTTATTTATTTTTGAAGTAAGTTGAATTCCTATTTTATTTTTAACTTTTAGTTGAGGATGTTTAAGTCATTGAAACAAGTGTTTATGCAAAACTGTGAGATTATTAAAAACGTCTGAAGATGGAGAGCGTTGATTAAACTTGAATTCATTTGCATTTTATTATACGCTATGTCCTTTTACTATTTTAAGGAGATACGAAAACTATTTGAAAAATATAACTAACAAAATTAGCAATAGCAGTTTAAAAGTCATCTCCTCCAATGTGCCGTCCTAGGCAGCTGAAAACGGATATTTGTTAGCGACGCTGTCTCTGCCACCACCGCCGGTGTGCCCGAATTTCGTTTTGGAGGAGTTTTCATTTATGCCAGTAAAACTATTGATAAGGGATGTAGCTCCTAAACACACTTAAAAACCATCGGTCTGGGTCAAATCGGTGTTAATAGACCAGGCTGTAGGCAACTGGTAGTCCTTCTAGGCCTATATAAGCGACTGCCTTTCAAAGGTGAAGATGGCCTGGAATCCTCACCCTGCAAACATTTTCCTAACCCCTCTGATCGTGCTGCCTGCACTCTGGCCTCCTTCAAGCGAGGAGACCAGGTGAAGGCATGCTTAGGCATACATACCGCAGGGGCAACTACCCGCAAGTGCGGCAGGTCAGATGCAGCCAGGATCGGACGTGGTCGCTGCGAGAATGGGCGGCAGCCGGAGCGGCTTAAACCCAACAGATCAGAGTAACCTATGCCCAGACACAAAGGTTGAGACGACCAACAATCTTCTATTACCGCCCAGATAAAGTTGCACTAAGCGGCTAGGTGCTGTGGCGAAAATACCCCCACTCAGGTTAACCTTAGTGACCTGAATCTTCTGCTAGTATGCTGCTGGCGGAGTTGGAGGCTAATACAATCAAGGGGAACAGCTTGGCAGCTGCAATCTATTTAGAATTCTTATGGTTATCATCCCTAGGAGAAAGGGATGAAGCTAATAGATCACAAGGCTGTAAGATCCGTCTCAATGCTGAAGCTGCCTAGAGAGAGCGCTGAACGATCCGACGACCAAACAGTTTTCTACCGTCCACCAAAGTACTCTTTCCTTTGAGCCAGCACCTGTCTAATAATGCCATACGCAACGAAAGTTAGAACACGAGACGGAAGCGAAATAAAAGGGACATAATGGAAAGAAATCGTGTTGGAACACAAACCACCTATTAAGCAAGAAAATCTAACAAAGGCTAATTAATGCTTAACTCGTGCACCTGACCTAGGTTCCAACACACCCGCTAGCGCTCCCATCTCATCGCTTCCTCCCATGAGTCAGACATAATGATCTGCCTATAGTTTTAGTGTGCAATCTCATCCGGTCCACACTTGTCAGAGGGGTAGTCAACAGGAATCGACTTATTACCCCCTGAACGAGAGGGCGGTTTCCTGTGTATCAACTTTGTAAAACGTGTGATATAGACATGTATTATGGGCAGCAGAAAGCCATTACTATCGTCATATATAATTTGATATGAACAGTTTAGACTTCCAAACACGCATAATGCAAGCTCAGATGTGTGCTACAATGTCGTAATATAGAAAGAATAAGGACACAGATGTTTGAAGGTTGTACTTTTAGATAATCGATAGAAACATTCCCTAGAGATGGTCGGGAAGAATGGGAACTGGGATGTCAGGATTCCAAAAAGAGAGACAGTCTAGCTAAGAAAATAGGAAACGAATTACTGCTGTGTATCGGCATTTCCCTTTCTTTTCAATAAGAAAACGCTTGGAGGTGCATTACCATTAAAGTTACATCTTAAATCAGGCCAACATTCGAAAAAGTACTGATTGCCCTGGACAAGAAGGCAAGCTAGAGGAATGTGCAGCTTAATCACTTTTGCTGTCACGTCGGGATCTAGGCTTGCCTTCCGAGTATGACAAGGATGGAAGGTCGTTTAAAATACACAAGTGTTGTACATAATACCTATCGTTGCAACAAACGTAAGATCTGGCAGCATGGGTGACTCATATGCATTCTCATACACTCATTTCCTAGTAAACAGGTCCGCTACCGGAGCAGATAAACAGTTCAAGCTCCTCTGCCATTCATACCCCTCTAGCCTTCTTGCCGTGGACATATAGTAATAAGTTTGATTCAAAATTTTCCCATATATCTTATTCTTACTCTTATTCTTCAACAAGGAATTACCCTCTGTTTTGTATGACTTACATAACCTAATTCTTACAAGCCAATGCTTTGGGCCAGTAACCTGTCGATGAGTGAGTGAGTGAGTGTGTGGTGTTTTAGGGCCCGTCGACAACAAGGTCATTTGGGCCCGAAGTCAACACTAAAAATTAAAAGCTACACAAATTAAGCTGAAATGTAAAATAAAAATAAAAACACTCAACTATTAAAAGTACATAAAAACCCATCCCAAGACAACTTCAAATCTATAAAATTAACAAATATAAAATGCAAGTTAGACCTGTTTATTAAAACCGATTTGGGTAACAAACCGCAGTGCCTTAACCACGGCCACTGGGTCGTCCCCTAAAACACCCAGCAAGTTACTCCCCAAGCCTACTGACTGGCGAACGCGGGCGTACTGCGGGCACTCGAGTCGAAGAGTAAGACAATTTTGGATCATAGCACATGCTTGATGAGAGACTAGCAGTATGCCTGTTATAGAGAATAAAGTGAACATTTGCAGATCAAATTATTATCCAATCCAGCATCCACCTAATGACGGAGAAAAACTTCGAGAAATCCTCCGCTCAAGGTAGCTCCGTGGTGTATTTGATCCCGGGACTTTTCGAACACACAAGTTCTCCAACGTCATGTCCTCGGTGATGTCTTTTTTTTTTCTCTGTGGATTGAAAACATTTAAACAATTAGTTCCAAAATAAAAGGAACAACCTGCTGTTAGATGCATCTAGCCGGCCAGAGCTACAGAAGACGGAAACTCTTTTGTGCTACATACATATCATTTCCTCTAGCCACAATCTTTATTTTTGTATAATTTATACCAACTTTTCTTATAAAAGCTTTTTTCGTACTTACTTCAGGTTAATTATGACAAACCTTTTCATAAATGGTCACATTAAATAATTTACAGTAGTTAAAGAAAGCACAGCGAAACAAATGCTAGACAGTAAACCGCCATATTTTCGTACTGAAATATTATGACACCATGTGAAGCAACTGAGTAGTGAAGTTTTGAAAATGTCGCAGGCAAAAATCTCTAAAACTTTCTGAAGCCACCAAACAGTTTTTCTAAATAAACTATATCAAATATCAATGTCTAAGTTTCTGGTCTTTAAAACTTTGTCTATCTCTATGGTGTATTGTGCTGCTTAACTTTCTGTTTTATTGGCGCTGATTCATTGGAATTTGCAAGAGCAAGGAACAAGCTTACGATATGCATTGAAATAGGGGGGAACGCTTCAACTAAGCTTTCAAACTTTGAAATTTGTCGTGTAACTCAGCATTAAATGATTTTAAGACCCGTGTTCACGTAAGCTTTCGTTGCAGCTTTAATTTTTGAAAGGGCGCCTTTGAAACATTTTTCCGTCTACTGTAAAATTAGCTTAAGGTGTTTTATTTGGTAGTGTTTTGCACTTATTTGTCGCAAAACAGTGGTTGCATTTGTTTTGTGTTTCTTATTGTACATTAGTTGTTTATTTCAGTTGACATTTTAAAATTATATTTTTTGACAACTGGTTTAGTTTAAAGATATTTCTTCGCATATTCTCTTCCGTAGTGGTCATTATTATCTGGTCACCAGAACAAAATTATGTTTTTTATTTATTTTTCTAGTACTTTTCTGCAACTATTGTTTCCTTGTGCTTCAGTAATTCGAATAGCTGCTAATATAATTTCAAAACACCTTTTAATAACTCTTATAGGAAGTATAGCAAGAACAATAATAACATCTTTACTATCTTATTTGTTAACACACATTTTACTTAATGTTTAATAACATGCTTTATATATAAATTAAATTAAATGGCAGTCATAATCAACGTGTTCGTTACTAAATGTATAGTTATTAGTTATTGTATACCTACCAATTTTTATTTTAAATTTTAGTTTACTATATAAACCTTTTATGGATCGTATCTTTTGTCACGGAACTCCATTTGCTAGTGACATAGACCAGAAGCTTTTGTCCGTTTAATCTATCAAAAACCTCCACATAGTGAGTTCTATGTGTGTCTCTTTATTAAATTACATGTTTATGTATCTTAAATGTAAATATACTATCGACTGTTGATCGTTCTAATCTAAATTCATATAGTCCTCACTTAGAATTAGTCTCATCCTTAAAGTTCAAATATTTGTAACTTTTGTACCCATTAAGAAACTGATTTCCCTATAATTATTACCATATGTCCGATCTGTTTTCAAAAGAATTGCGTACACAACTTCTTTTACTAAATATGCCATCTTCCTCCCAAAATTATTTCAGAAAACATAATATTCTTATTTTAAAAACGTATTCTTCCGTATATTAGTTACTCATAATTAATACAATAAATTCTTATACGTTTAATACTTCCTCTGAATTTGTTAATGCTAGTACCTCTAGCACTTTTCCACCTCTCTACATATCAGTTTGTCTTTTAAAGAAAAAAACCTTTCATAATGTCCTCTTCATTATAACTTCATTGCACTTTTCTTGGCTATTTGTATAATTTATTGGTTTATAACTTATTTTTCGCTTTTCATGATGTGTTTTCCTAAGTTACCTTGTACAAACAAAACTCCCTTTCATCAAAGAAAATACGTTCGTCTCTCTAAAAGGGGCATCATTTCTGCACCCCGCATTACATACTGTGAATTTGTGGGTTCGTGAAATTAAAAGTCCAATTGCACAAACTCAAAATGTTCTTTATTTCCACCGAATTACAGTTGAAACACTTGCCAATTACATAGAATTACTTAACGCACACAATTAAAATTCACCAGTTCGTCTGTCACAGGTCTATTGCACGCTCACAGTTACGTACAACTCCTCTGATACACGTACACCGTCTTCCAGTCCGTCCACTCCCACGGCACTCCTCACGGCTGCTAGCCAACAACTGAACTGACTTGCCCACTGCAGGCCTTATATAGGGATATCGCTGTTTCTGGAAGTCTCGCGGTTCAGAAAATAAACCCGAATGTTCCAGTCGCCAGGGGGGAGGTGAAAGAGGCGGCCAGCGACCAGTGACACTTCCCTAATCATTCTCTCAGATAGTGACACGAAATAAATGGGTAGGCGTGGGCTCAATGCCTTCGGTCCCCTACTCAGCTGTCAGTTGGTCGTGCTTTCCGATAATTGGGTGGCAATACTGTTAACTGTGCATTGTTAATTACTAGTGATTCATATAATCACCAAATTACTAACATTTTAATCTAATCCATCCAAAACCTAGGGTAAGAAATTTCAAAGATTAATCGAATTCAGTTTTACCTTTCAGGGGCTTTGGTAAGCTAATTTACAATTTTGCGGCAATAGAACAAGAACAAATGCTCTATGCTTAAACATTTGAATACCTAATTTGTACAGTAACACTGTACACACACAGATATCTGTGTGTGTGGGGTTGGGGGGTTTCAACACATCATCAACTGTAATGTGACAAAAATTCAATAAAAGTTCTGCAAAATCCGAAAGGCGTAATGTCAGTGAACAGGCTTTTATTCCAAAACGTACCCAACCGAACAATCTTGAGCGGAGTTACTTAAAGCTAAATTTTAGCTATTTTCATGTACTAGCGAACAAAATCTTTATTGTATTCTGAAACCCGTTTACAGTGTGAAATATTTATACTATTACGAGTACATTAAAGTAATTCCAATAAATATATTTAACCCTTTTCATTCCATTGTTTCAGTTAGTACACACTCACCTTTTCCTCGAAATAACAAAGATATCGTCTTTATATGTGAATAAACAGTGCTAAATTTTCTGATGTAAATCAGAAATAAAGTGCATTGGCGTATATTATGCGCTATCAAAGCTATCACCGAAACCCATATCTAAATTAAACTAGAAATTAATAACAAATATGAATAATAATTGCAATACCAACAAGTTTTCCCCATATAGAATTAGTACGTAGGGTAGAATATCTCTCTTTCCCTATCACTGAACAGAGGGGCAAGCAGAGCTTCGAAAGCTACTGTTGTAGCCTTCTCTTTGGTAAGGGGCAGTGAGCGACGAGGGGGAGGATTGCAGGATTCAACATGCCAAGGCTTCGGAACCTTACATCGCAAGACTCATACAAGCTTCTCTGAAATGTACCGTACAGACACGACTGGCTTTGGAATTCCACATACCACGTGGAGTCAAGGGAAAGAAAGAGCGTGTTTTCAATTACTGTGTGATTGTTACGGTCCTCAACAGCCGTCCCATTCTCGCAGTTTAAATACGAGGATACGTTAGTGATAATAAAACAGGGAAGGCCTACTCCAGCTCTTCCGCACTTGCAGTGTGAACAGAAGGGGGAAAAAACAACAACCCTTATAAAAGCTATTTTAGTATAAGTAATTATAATAAGTATGAGTGGCTGTCTGTCTCAATCAAACTAAATAAACTTTATTGCCGGCCATGCTTGTTGTTTGCAACTGAGAAAACGCCCTGGAATACTACGTGTTTCGCAAATTTAGCTTATTTAATCACAGCGTTGGATAAACATAAAAGATCAACAACACATATAAAATCATTCACGGCATTAAGAACTTCCGTTACTCAACGGGTAGACCATGCATTGAATTACCAAAAGAAACTTGCTGACAGTTTGCACAATGAAATGGTTAAGGAAAATAAAAATGTATTGAAAAGATTGATTGACGCAGTGGTTCTTCTTGCAAAACGGGAATGTTCGTTTAGAGACCACGATGAAAGTGAGTGGTCATTAAATAAAGGCAATTATATAGAATTGTTAGAATTTCTGGCTAATTTTGATACGGCTCTGTCTCAGATGCCGTTTTCAAAGGCACCTCGGCTCTTATTTACGTGCAACACAAGGACAAATTCGTCTGAGCAACTTGCGCTTCTATCGGTGGAAAAAGACATTCTTGATTCATTGAGAAGTCACAACAGGGAACTGTTTTTGATAGTGTCACAACACAGTTTACCCACAAAGAAAGACGGCTGGAATGAATGTATATAAAACAGGTATGGTGAAATTGTTTGTTTTCTTTGTTAACTGTTTTAACAGCTTGTTTCAAGAAAAGTTGATTTAAATGCACTCTCTGTGAAGCTAACATTTAATCAACAATCCCTTACCGTCCATATCTGGTAGGCCTAGTGATAGCCCCAGTCACAATCCCAGCATACGCCGCTGATAAAGTGTAATCATAGAAAAGATCATTTACGTTTTCGCTATGCTTACAGGGATATGGGAGTGTCTTTGCATTTATTTATTACTAAGAACTTAAATATTTCTTAATTGCAGATTACTGCCCTAGAGTTTTATTTACTATAGTATCTCCCACTGTATTTCTAACTTCATTTTATTGTTCCTTTGCTGCCATTGTAGAAACGGTATAACATCCCGGCCTTCATTTGTTTAATTACAATTGCGCTTTTATTTACGAACGTTCTTTAAATGCTGTGGAACGCTTAAACTGCTGTGATTAGAGCAAAATAATGATAAACTCCATTCAGCAAGCTGTATCAACATTTTTAATATCTGAGTTTACTAATAAGACAGCAGTATGGGATTCTCACTAACGTAATTCTAATTTATCGATGATTATTAATAATAATAATGATTGTTGTTGATGATGATGATGATGATGATGATGATGATGATGATGATGATGATGATGATGATGATGATCCACGAGCAGCAGCCTGAGCCTTTTAAACTGGTACCCAAGCTCATGCCCACATACGCTAGGTAGAGGTAGCTGATCATCCAGCCGATACGGAGAAGAGATGTGCTTGACATCTCAATACCTTAAGCGGGAAATTATTAATGGGGTGGGGTCCGCCTCGGTAGCGTAGATGGTAGCATGTCTGCCTTATGTGCAAGAGATCCCGAGTTCGAAACTCGGTCAGCCTGAGCTGTCTGGATAAGATTTTTTCCGCGCTTTTCGCTTATGCTGAAAGACCAATGCCAGGTAACTCTAAGCTCTATGGACTCTGGTTTCACTTAAGCATTATTTCATTAATTTCCGAAATGACTTAATGTTGGAGGATGTATATTTAAAAATGACTGGCATTTGCTAGCTATTCCATCTTTATAAATTTCTCACGATTATGAGTGGGCACCGGTGCTACATCCAGGACTTAAAATCCATTCATACTTTCTAATGTATGAATAGAACCCGCGTGTATTCCCTGACAGGCAATCAAAGCCCACTGGCGCTCCAGCCCACTACGCCACTAGGACATGCCATTTTCAAGTCAACAATGGCGGGTACTTTTACTTAAATCATTTCTCACAGCTTTTCAGGCCTGAAGCTTTTTAAGAACCTGCGTGTTCGTAACAGTTTCTGTTTTACTTATATATTTGTGCAAATGAGCATACTATGAAGAAGTCTAAAAATATTCAAAGAATGACTGAATTCGAGCCAAGATTCATAACCTTATTTGGTGAGAATTTTATATAGCAGACATGGCGATGCCCGCCTCGGTAGCGTAGATGGTAGCTTGTCTGCCTCACGTTCAAGAAGTCCCGAGTTCGAATCTCGGTCAGGCTGAGTTTACTGGATAAGGGTTATTCCGGGATTTTCCCTTATCCTTCAGAACGAATGTCGAGTAACTGTAAGATCCATTGACTCTGGACTCATTTGAGCATCATTTCGCCCAATTTATTCACCGTCCCATATGACTTAACGTTGGAGGATGTAAATTACACAAGAAAATGGCGCTGAAAATGCCTTCGTTCCCCGAATCACGACATATACATCATACTTTCCGCATTACACACTTAGTAGCATTTAAAAAGAACCGATAGTTAGAGAGGAGAGAGCGATTGAGAGAGAGAGAAAGAGAGAGAGGTGAGCTCCATAAGGTACAACTGATTTGTTTATTACTGTTTGTTTACTAATGTGGTGTTATCTAAAAGGGTAAAATATCCTGTGGAGTAAATCTGGCAGGGAAAATTATTTACTGAAAGACATGGTTGCTTTATGCTCCTCCAAGAAAACATGGCTAATGCTACGAGAGTAGCCTACATTTTGCATCAAGGGCCACAGCCTCTTATCTCGCACCCTGCAGTGTTTGTATTCCAGAATTCTGCACAGACTGGATATAGCCAAGCATGTAAGTGAGGAATAATTGCAGCTAAATCCCGAGAACAAATAGCTCGAAGTCGAACAGTACATTAACTGTTGCAACAGACGGAGATTGCGCATCTATCAGTCTGCTACAGGCCCTCAGGTGTCTTTATGTCTGAATAGCGACCTGGAAGATCCTCTATTGGCCCTCACAATTCGTCTTCCGCTTTGGCACTATCTTTGTCGTCTGCTTGTTCCAGTATCACGTAAACACCTTAGAAGGGGAAGGGGCTCCGACATTGTTATATTTACTAATGGAAACAGTGTCCAAGGAAGGTAGAGATACAGAACACAGAATGGAGGAATCACGTTCAAATCTGGTAGCTTCACAGTAGCCTAGCTTAGAGATGCAAGTCCGCTAGTGAAATGGTGTACAGTTAGGAGCAAAGATACCTGCCTGTGTACAAATATGGCAATTTTAGCTGAATTTCACTGAATTGGTTACTTTCACATGTTTTCTAAAGTTCATAATAAATACCTAAGCATATTACTTACAAAGTAGGCAAATCCATTTTCATCTTCTTTTACATCCAAATTGTAAAGAAATCTTTCTTCTTATTTTACGAATTTTCCCATTAAAGAGATACAGTTACTCCAAAAAGATTCTTCTAATACATGAGTTTATGTTTAAGGATGTATGGATAGCGGAAAATCATCAGAACAAAGTGCAGCAGGGACACTGTCTTGTTTATTGATTAGTGAAAAAGAGAATACAATAAAGAAAGACATATAGTATCTATTCATATAAACATAGTTTAACATTCAAAAGTAAAGATATGCAATATAGGATGCAAAATAAGTATTCGTCTGCATACTAAAAATGGTGTAGAATGTTACGTTTAGTACTTAGTAGGTCCTCCATTCCTCTTTATAATCTCTTGCATTCTCCTTGGCACGCATTCCACCAAAGATTGTGTTGTTTCCACTGTAATTTCACACCATTCCTCTAGCAGGGCGTTCTTTAGGTCCTTTATATTAGATATCTGATGATTCCTAATATTTTTTCCAGCATATCCCACTAATTCTCTATTGGATTCATGTCTGGGGACTTCGGTGGTGTCGGCATCCATCGTGGAGTATTATACAACAACCATAGCCTTGCATCTAGAGTTGTGTGTTTTGGATCATTATCTTGTGTGAAAATATAATCCTCAGAAAGACCCATATTATTCACACTTCTGGACAGATGTGTTTTTAGGATGTTATTATAAACCTTATGGTTCATAATTCCATCAATAAAACACATATCCCTCACACCACTTGCACTCACGCAGCCCCAGACAAGTACTGAACCGCCTCCATGTTTAACTGAAGCTTTTATACTTTTCTCCTCAAGCTCATAATTCTTTTCTCTCCACACTATTACTCGCCCTCTTGACTTATAGAACTCAATTGACTCTCGTCAGTAAATACAACCTTCTTAAAAAAATCAAACCCAACCTATTTATGTTCTTTTGCAAAAGTAACTCGCTTCTTTCTGTTGATTTTACTGATGTATGGTTTTCTACGGACTGTTTGACCTCCATACTCAACTTCATAAAGCACGTTTCTTATAGTTTGTGCTGAAACAGACTTTCTTCTGTTTGTTTGAACTACAATAGTAAGTTTTGGAGCACGTAATTCAAGATTTGTCTTGACTTCTCTAAGTAGCTGTCATTTCTCCATCTCGGATAGAACTGCAGAACGATCATTTCTTGATTGATTTTCGTAAGTTTTGTTCTGTACATAATAGTCTTCACTGTACTGGTAGGTTTTCCAATAGTTACTCCAATTCCTTGAAACTATTTTTCTTTTTAAATAACTTGATGCAAATTTCTCTCTCTTCTGTAGTAGTTTCACGACGTTTTCGACCCATATTACTTAGATAAGGGTCAACGGCTTTGAAAACAGAGATGGAACTGTCAACTACAGTGGATGAAACACAACTGCATAAGAAAAGGCAAGGGGTGTGTGTCAGCGAGGCCGCATACCTGGGATCTTGTTTACTAGAGGAATACTTGTTTGTAATCAAGTGGGACATGATTTTAAATAACGTATAGCTGTTCACTAATTAAGCAATATATGGACCCAAATTGTGTGGTATTTTTAAATATAGATGTCAACCGATGTAAGGAAATAGTTATTGTTCGTTTTCTATGTATATTTTTCTGATTGTGCTTGTTATATTCTATGTGCTATGATTAGACGATTACTTTTTGGAGCATCTATAGGTGTAGTTAATATGAGATTCTTAAGCAAAACGTGAGGGACGACTATTCTAATCCTATTGAAATTGGATAGTTTTTTGTGAAGCAGGGTAAGCCAAATAAGCAAAGGTGATGATGGGAGGTATTGTCTTTTAATTATTAGTGTCCCTACAAAGAATCTTCTATCTCCTTACTATCTATCCCATGACTATCTTGGCTATCCCATGACAGAGCTTGGTCTGCTGTTATGTTGTATATTGTTTGCAGTTTGAGAATAAGTTGACTGTAAACTATAACTACATCCAAGTTAACGTGGAACTGGAATGCACGTAGTACCAGATAGTATTCTTCTTAAAAAAAATTATCACCAGCAATGTCTATTGACCCGAATGGGCCAAAGCCTGCCAGCCCGACTGCTGGCCTCACGCTCACGTACGCAAGGTAGAGGTGGACGATCATCCAACCGATACGGAGTGGAGATGTGGTCAGCATCTGGGCACCCTCAGTCAATTGGCTGACACAACCAGGTACTCCACCTAGCATAGTTCCTCAAATTCCTCATGACGCTGAGTGGGCACTGTCCTACAACCGTGACTTAAAATCCGCATCCCAGAAGGGTAGGATCGATACCAGACGCTTTTCGTGGCAGAGAACCAAGGCCTTAGCCCAATATGCCACGGCGCAAGTTATGTCTCTTATACAGATACTTATTCCTAAAGCTCATTATTTAATACGTAGCGCCCAGCACCCAGAGGAAGCATTGTGTTCAAAAATAAATAAATAAATAAATAAATAAATAAATAAATAAATAAATAAATAAATAAATAAATAAATAAATAAATAAATAAATAAATAAATAAATAAATAAATAAATAAATAAATAAATAAATAAATAAATAAATAAATAAATAAATAAATAAATAAATAAATAAATAAATAAATAAATAAATAAATAAATAAATAAATAAATAAATAAATAAATAAATAAATAAATAATTAAATAAATAAATAAATAAATAAATAAATAAATAAATAAATAAATAAATAAATAAATAAATAAATAAATAAATAAATAAATAAATAAATAAATAAATAAATAAATAAATAAATAAATAAATAAATAAATAAATAAATAAATAAATAAATAAATAAATAAATAAATAAATAAATAAATAAATAAATAAATAAATAAATAAATAAATAAATAAATAAATAAATAAATAAATAAATAAATAAATAAATAAATAAATAAATAAATAAATAAATAAATAAATAAATAAATAAATAAATAAATAAATAAATAAATAAATAAATAAATAAATAAATAAATAAATAAATAAATAAATAAATAAATAAATAAATAAATAAATAAATAAATAAATAAATAAATAAATAAATAAATAAATAAATAAATAAATAAATAAATAAATAAATAAATAAATAAATAAATAAATAAATAAATAAATAAATAAATAAATAAATAAATAAATAAATAAATAAATAAATAAATAAATAAATAAATAAATAAATAAATAAATAAATAAATAAATAAATAAATAAATAAATAAATAAATAAATAAATAAATAAATAAATAAATAAATAAATAAATAAATAAATAAATAAATAAATAAATAAATAAATAAATAAATAAATAAATAAATAAATAAATAAATAAATAAATAAATAAATAAATAAATAAATAAATAAATAAATAAATAAATAAATAAATAAATAAATAAATAAATAAATAAATAAATAAATAAATAAATAAATAAATAAATAAATAAATAAATAAATAAATAAATAAATAAATAAATAAATAAATAAATAAATAAATAAATAAATAAATAAATAAATAAATAAATAAATAAATAAATAAATAAATAAATAAATAAATAAATAAATATATTAAGCGTAAATATGCCAAAATTTATATCTTGAATATTATGGAAATGACCTGTGACGTTATTTTCATTCATAGTTAATTTCGTAGCGTGTTGTTTCTTTGATAAGCCATAAGAGATACACAAAATTTACTCCATATAAAATGTAGACTGCCACTTCATTTTGATTGAATTCTTCGCAGTAACAGATATTTGGCAAATATTCCGTTGTTATTGGTTTGAACTTTCCAATCGTAATAACTTTTACTTATTCTACTACTCACAGTAAATAAAAGCACTGACTCACTCCACTAAAAATATATATCAACATTTCACCCAATTACAAATATGACACTCCCAAAATCCAAAATAAAGGTATGTAAGTGTATGTACCTCTTTCGCTGCGTGTAAGAGTAGCATCACTGAAAAATAAAAAATCGGTTAGAAACCAATCATGGTATTTAAGCATAGTTTCTTTTTATAACTCAAACTGAACTTTAAGTGAAAATTACGCGTTTAACTTTGGTTTTCTAAAAAAAAAAGAGTAACAAGTTTTTAAAAAATACTGTATATTTATGACACACCAATTACAAAACAAATACTTATTTGGAATTTTCTATGAAAAACCTCCTGAAGTTCTCCTCCTTTTAAATACGTTTTATATAACTTGGTGAAATAAACTATGAAACTATGAACGTAAATTTATTTAGAGGTTATTTACACGTTTTTTACCCTTGGAATTAACAGACTACGTATGCCAGTTAGCACAACCGCCCCGTCATTCAGGTAAACAGAAATCCCTTCGTTCGTAAGGAACAGTTGCAGAACGCTACGGAGTAAATCCAGTTAAGCGCAAGGTAGTGGTGTGACCGAATTTGTTCTGCAGCGAGGGACAGACAGCTCCCATACATGAATTAGTGTGTGTAGTACGTGATAATAGACAAAAAACGCGGCAATAGCCAAAAGGTTCTCAGAATGGTTTCCATAAAGTCACTTACGTTGACAATTTATTGAGGAACTTGTATTTGACTTGTCCATAATTACATATAGCTATTTTTACATTTGCCACTACGTACTTACTATATAGGGAAAGTATTACATTCCTCCCAAAAATTCAGTTCCGAGATTTCAGTGGAAATACAGTTGAACAATATCTGTGTACTCATCGTCAGTTGTCATTTGATAACTGCGATGATATAAACAATGAACGAGCATTCTATATCCTACGTTTGAATTGAAACCTTTTATGACGTCTTGGGCTGTCACGTGAGAGAGACACAGTTACTCATCGGGCATATCAGTCAATGTTTCAAAAGCGTATTCCTCTCGGCACTATGCTGCTAAAATACCAAATGCCTCTAACGGACACGAGAGAGTGTGCAAAGCGATAGCTCATTAATTATCAAATAAACATTGGCACATATTTAGTATAAAATAAAGGTCTTCAAATCACATTGAATGAAACAAAATAGCAAGGTTAAGCAATGTTTTGATAATGATGTTTGTATACAAGGGCAAAGAACTACAGACACACTATATATTGCTTACGTTTAGGTTTACTCTACAAAGAGTAGAGTGAGTTAACGATAACACCATAAAAATTCAAATAATATTAATAATAACAATAATAAATATAAGAATAGTAATATAAACAATAGAATAATAGCAATAATAGAAATTGAGAAATGCTACTGAAGCACAACGTGCCTTCATTGTTTGCATGGTTTTCTATACGGCTCTTTGAAATACTATTCCCTGTAAGGTTAGATAACATCATTGTGAAGACAATGAAAAAGATCTGATATGCTACACTCATATGACTTGCTCTACTCTAGTAAAAGTATTCTTACAAAGACTTATTGCTCTATCAACTTCATGTCGTTCAGAATAAACGAATATAAACAATACTGTATGTGCATATGTGTAATGAAAGTTGGTGGTTAACAAAAATTAGATTTTAAAATAATGTTTTGTAAGAATTTTATATTTCTTTTCTTTTTTAGCTCAACAGTGTTTTAAATGAAGCAATTACAATTTGTTGTATTCGTGGTAATAAACTATCATACAAGAAAAAGAAGATATGAAATAAGATAAATGGCAAAATTTCAAGTACATCCTTCATGTGACAGGGAAGCTGTGAAGTTAAAAAATGAAGGTATCTAAAACGGCTAACGCTGCTTGTGTGTAACATGAGCTGTACAATTTTCTGTAACAGGAGTTCGGTAATCCGTTAATTCCTTTGCTACTCAAAATTTAATGAAAATCTAATCAACTAAAGTGCACGTAAACAGGATATTCCCAGAAGATTCAAAGCGTACATTTTTCCTTTGTTATCACTAAGCCTGTCACATTTCAATAAAAGATAAGTAGAAAAAAAGTTGTACTTCGTCCAAAAATTTAATACTGAAGTTCGTAGGGAACATAAGTTCTGCTAATCTGAACCGGAAAGGGCATTTTAAAAATGCTTGTGAAAACACGCTTCAACAGCAGTCTATAATAATGTTGGTTAAAGTGTCATCTATTTCAAATACAGATTATAGTTGGTACCAGGGAACGATTCGGATGCCCACGCCACAGGCAACTGATGTGTCAGTTTCCTGTAATGAAAATTTTGTGTGACCAGTTCTAGGTTTATTGCTTATAAATGCTCAGTAGCCTTAAGAATGTGTCTATAATATCGTATAAAAACAATTATCTTAAATTTAACCACTTTGACTTTCGCTCAAATACAATGAATGTAGGAAATGTCTTTATAAACCGCTAAAGTGTCCTTATCTAACGTTGCATGCTGCCTGTGGGACTGTGGAAGTAAATGTTTCTATTTGTAGATTTACACATAAGTATAATTATGCTCGACCATGTCAAACTTTAGTATTTATACGACTGGCGCAGTATTTAAATGAGCCTCATTTAAGTACCCCTGTTCATTAAAGTATTGGTATCCAACCAATCAGAAATGGCCACGTAATATTGTGAAAGCCCAAGTATTGATTGTTCTCCTTTCGATCGACAACGGTACAAGCGCCAGTTTAGAAAAAAGTCAAAATATCTGACATTAGCAACAGTGTCATTGAACTTACACCCACAGAAATTACGGCATAAGCACTCAATGTTAGCAATAAATTGTTGCTGCAAACATAAAGAAAGATCTACGAGAAATTCTATTCAAAATTCATTGATTGGAGAATATCAAAACGTATAAATTCTTTCTCAGAAAATGCATTCCTAGTGTATTTCGAAGAACTGTCTCAAAATATGACATCATCGAACTTGTGGACTCACTATTCTATTTAGAAATAAACACTCATCATTTATTTATTCAATTTTTGTTTCAGTTTTCTATACTTTCTTTTAGGTTAAAATGTGTCACACGTTAACTGCTGTTTATAGGGAAGTAATCATATTTCTGCAAATGCGTACTATGCATTACGTCTCAGGATAGTAACATATCATTAAAACCAGAAATAAATACTAATAAATACATATTTCCGTTAATTTGGGTACGATATCCTGTTTTGATATAATATAAAAGAGTCACCTCATTTCCATAATAATTGAAACCGATTTGAATAATCTTCCCATATGGAATAGGATACGCGTAAAGGTTAAATGCGTACTGACAATCATTTTGATACTTAGGGATCTAGAATACTCAATTGAATGTTTATATTGCCGATTGGACTTAAACTGGCAAATGACGAATCTGTTAAAATACTAATTTTAAATTATTATATTGTAATGTGTAGGTTAACGTATGGTTTGGTAAATATTTTGGGATATTTATCTGAAAGTGATAAAAGCGATCCTATTGAGTCTACTGTTGATTAATTTCTGGCAGGCTTGTTCTTCCTATATGGTAAGTTGTAGCATAAACGGCGGGCAAAACAACAGAAAACAGTGTACAACACTAGTTCACATCCATTGTGCATAACGTAGGCCTGTACATTGGTTATAGAAATATGCATGATTGGTGGGAAAATACAACTTTCTTTTACTTTAAGGCAGAAGTTTGGCTATTAACTTTTTAAATGAATCATACCACCTCTAAATTGATCTCGTATTCTAGCAACCTGAACAATATTTATAGGATAGCAGACGGTTTGTACAAGTTTCTAGTCTATAAAACAACGAAACATCAGGCGATCACTGCATCACAGCGAATGGACCAGAAGAATGAATTCTTTAGCGGTTCAATACGATGTAATAAGGCAGGTGTTTCCACGCAACAAAAACTAGTTTCAATCGTACTATGAGAACCAACTCTAAGATTAAGTTTGATCTGAGTCTAGTTTCTGTTAATATGCAATTCAGAATTGTAAACGGTAGGCTCTTTCAGCTTAAGTAACCACCATAGACCAAAGGAGTACTTATGACTGCAGCACGCAGTACCACTCGGCAATGGCGGTAAGTTGTCATGCCCGAATGGAGTGTTGGAAGTACTACTTCTATGATTCTTTATCAAGTGAGGTACTGTCTTCCCTACAGCCGGGCTCCAAGCCTTATTGCTGGGTGCGTGTAAGTACTCCGCCTCAGCCGTTTAGAGTTAGGATATACATTAGAATAAGACACACAATCAAAGGGGACACTGGCGCAATGGACCTACGAGAGATCTATTGCAGCTAACATCCTCAGGATGATAAAGTGGAGAAATTACAAAGAACTACAGGCCACAATGACCTAGAGAGAGCTCTTAAAAGTTTCAGGCTCGAATATTCGACCCACTACTAGAAGTACCAGAGATTGCAATGAACAGTCCCTTAAAGAAGCAGTGTACGGAAATTACAGTTTACTTAAAGAGCCGTTGTGCCCTCAGTAGTCCACGAAAACCCTAAGATCAGATTGGAAGATGGCGGGAATCAAATAGTGGACCTTCCTAATGCAAGGCTAACGCTTTACCGCGGAGCCATCTCCATCGTTATTCGAAATGTGTATTCAATTACTTTCCAATTCCCTTGAAAACGTGATAACTGTTGTTCATTTGTAGCTTATAGTTTTCAAATCGTATACAACACGAGGTGTTACATTTAAAGGGAGAGGTAACGTTCAAGATGTTCCGAATAACGTTTCGTTTCACCAGTTTAAGGAAGGAATCTTATTTCAATCAGCCAAGACACGAGATGCTGTTGTAAATAACAGTAACTTGTAGGGATTCAGTCCCATCAACAGGCACCAGAAAATGAAAGGGACGAAAATACCACATAGAGGCTATATTATTGCTCTTATTTTTCTCACTGTGAAGTCAAAAAACTCCGCAAGAGAGCTGATAGAAACTGAAATGAAGATGTTTTGTTCATTGTGTTATACCCTCCGCATTTCTCTTCCTACTGTCGTTTATTTTCACATAGTCACTACACACCGATTTTACAAGCCTATTTGTCCTGCATACTTAATATCAACCTAGAAAAGCTTTACATTTTGTTGTATATGCAAGATGGTCGCTGGAAACTGAATCGGTACTCAAATATTTCAAAACTAGTTTCCAAACGCTTTTCCCATGACTCTGAGATAAACTAATGTATTGCAACAACATTAAAAGTACTACATTAATAGTATGTGGTATTTTAAAGTGGTTGTTGCACTACAAAGTTATTAAAAATATTGTGTGTTTTGATGAGTTCCAAAGTTTTGGTGCTGTACTTCTTTGTCAATGAATTATGGCTGAGCATTTATGTATAATTATACAAAAACAGTTCAGAATGAAAAGAACTATACAGTTTATTTACAGAAAGTTGGTATATATGTTTCATAATTAAATGTATTAAATATATAGTATTTTAATTAAAACAGACAAGAATTCGCAGGGAAAACACACACACACACACACACACACACACACACACACACACACACACACATACACACAGGAATCCTAAATGCACCCTTTCCCCCAGAAAAAGAAACTTTTTAGAGGTGGAATTTAAGGACCTAAAACATATATCTGCGATGAAATCTCGTCATTAAAAGTTCCATTGCAGTACAGTAAATATATCTCTACCTATTGGATAAAGCTTAATACACTAAGATATTCCTAAAAAAAAGGGACGTCTCATTCAAAACTTAGTGGAAGTTCCGAAATCATAATATGCAGATTAAGAAACGTCATGCTCAAATCGTATAATAATTGGATATATCATGTAAATCTCCCATTGTAATTAACTGCGCATCACCTTCCTGGATATCTATCCAACGAAAATATAGGACCCCTGATATATATTCCATTGAGGAGATAAGTAAGTGTGTAGGTGAGAGGGTGAGTGAGTGATTGATTGAGTCAGTGAAAGAGTGAGTGAGTGAGTGAGTGAGTGAGTGAGTGAGTGAGTGAGTGAGTGAGTGAGTGAGTGAGTGAGTGAGTGAGTGAGGGAAGTAAGGAGTTACTGAATGATTAAGGACCCTTAGGAACAAGGTCATATCGGTCTGTCCATGGAAGGGCCTGGACTGGACTATACTATGGAGGGGATTTGGCACGGAGGACAAATGTTGGCCTATTGTAACTATGCCCCAAAGGGGGCACCTCCAGGAAGAAGGATGAGGCGAGAGGAGACATAGGGCAGCCATCCTGATAGTATTTTCCACCCGTTACGTAAGCGGCAGTTACTCTGAAGGCATTCTTACAGTATTTTTACTCTTATCCACAAAAATAGGTTTGCTGATTTTCCATTCACACTAGAAAACCCCCAGAATTTCATCCTATCAAACTGTTATCAAACCCATCTCATAATTGGGGCTGACGACTTGCTTTGTCTTCTAAAATGGAGGAAGCCTCATGTCTATTTCTATTTAACAAAAGTATTGGTGCTAAGAATCCTCAAAATTGAGTTGCCGCGAACATTTCCCGTTCCGTCTTTCGTTGGTTCTTATGTTTATTACTGTGTTTGTCACACTGTATTCTTATTCTGTTGCCAAATTTGGTCGAAATCGGAGAAAGTTTACAGGACCCTATAAATTAGATAAGTACCTACACTGACTTATTGAAGTTTTAATTCAAATGATACATTTTTATGCAGCAATGGGCATTTGCCCAACATAAGTACGTATATCTTTTACGTGTTTTGTTTTGCAATAATAATAATAAGCTTCCTTTTCAGAAGTCCCGAAGCAATGTATACCTGTAGCTAGCTCTTGTTCGAAAACGTCTTCAATGGCTTCTTTGCACAGGGTCCCTGAAGCAATCAGGAACGGGAGAGAAGGAAGGGGGCTGACGCTCAGGGGACGCTTCTCATGAGGACGGGCAGGTGGCCCTGGCGGTGGCAGTTGTCTACCAACTGTGAAAACTACAACTGGAGAAAAGATATCGATTCTTCGTGCTCCTTCTCGAATACAAGCATTGCAAGGCGACGATCTCTAAAAACAATGTACCTATACTTATTCGGTAAAAGTATCTTACCATCCTCTAAACAGTTTTCAGTCTGCTACAAATAAAGCTGGTGTTTGTGTCTGGGTTTTAAAATAAGTCAACAATTTGTATTCGTATATAACTATAAATTTACTGCCTGACATACACCGCGGAAATGTGTGATTCTCACGTTCTGGGGTCCTGGATTCCATTCCCATTTTATTCTCAGCTTTTCTTCATAGTTTGCCCTGAACGCTTCCTTGACATGTTTCAGATCTGCTTCTAAGTTTCGTGCCTATAATGGTGCTGGACAGATGGCGCAGAGGGTTTCTCAAAGTAAACAAAACTCCATAAGGGCAACATGGTCGTTAATCGCCCATAATTACAAATTTGGAGGTATTATGAGACATAAAGGTAAAGATTGAGTAGTTTCGAAGACTTTAAGGCCGCCTATGATTTGTGTAGGTATATTTTAAAATATCTTGATTAGACCAGTTAAGCAACACAGATAGTCAATTGAAAATATGGTACAAGCAAACATAGTTGAGCTAAAGAATACTGATTTGAAAACCTTTCCTTCTTCTTCTTCCTCTTCTTCTTCTTTTACATTATTGCTAGTAATGTTAGAGGATTCTTGTTCCTCTGTCCCTGAAGGTCGGACTGAGGAACCAAATCTTTGGATCCGATAGAGAACCAGGATAGGTGATCAGCCCAATGCCTGCTGTGGGAGTGAAGTAAGTGCATGATAATTTGAGGACGAGATGAATTATAGGAAAGACGATGGAACAAATTTTGAAATTATGGCAAGGGAAACCGGAGGATCCGGAGAAAACCCGCGCCAGTGTCGTGTTGTTCGCCACAAATCACAGTTTGCGGTCGCTTGGGATCGAATTCCGGGCCACCTTGATGAGAGTCAAGCTGTCTAACCACTCAGCCACGCCGTGTTGATTTGTGAACCAGGGATTGAAAATAGGGACAGCAGGAGTTTTATATTAGTTTATCTTTTTATCAGATTATAAAACATAAGTCGAGTGGAGATAGTATACTGGATATGGTACACAATACGAAACCTCCTACTGGCAGTTTTTGAAGTTCCGTTTATTTCTTTAGGCTGTGTAAGTCAATAAAACTCCGCCATATTCCGGAAAATGTATCCTATAATTATTATAACTCACAAAGAAGTTAATATGGAATCGGGTGATACGAATACGAAAAGCTCTATTGTCCCAAGTTTTAAAGCTCTTAGAAATATTCTTAGTTCTATGTTCATCAAAAGAATCTGAGGTTTTCCACTGTAAGATAACTACTTCTCTCTCTTTCTCTCTCATTATCACGCTCTCTCTCTCTCTCTCTCTCTCTCTCTCTCTCTCTCTCTCTCGTTCTCTTAAGAATAGTCAACTTTCAATATTTATCGAGTACTTGGTTATTTAAATACTTACTTCGAACCAGATAACACATTTTAGGGCACTTATCCTGTATTTCCTAGTTCTTTTACTAGTATTTCAGTATTTTAATTAAGTTAACATGCTTCATAGACACGGGTGTACGGTAATTAAATTTAACTTAAAGAAATGGTGTTTGAGCTTGGTTGCATATTTAATAAATCGGCACTTCACAGTTGAAGTAAGCTTGTGTAAATTGGTTATGTGTCACTTTAATATGACAGTTTCAGATTAAATAACTTTTAAACCTTTATAGCGTTTTAGTGGCAGAGGAAATACATTCTAAGAATGGGATAAGGTATTCAATACTTAGAAAAAAGAAATGTTGTTATAAAGAATTTAAGACACTTGAATTTACTTAACTGTGAAAATATACGTATTAGAACATTACACAAATATAACTATTTGTAACAAAATCTTCACTGATCTTAAGAAGATGATGCTAATTCTTCTTTCTAATTGAAATCAATTTCACAAACAAATTGCTTGCATCTTGATTCCATCAACACACTTCGTTGTGAAGGATACCGGTTACCATGTTATTTTCAGTGTTACCAAAATCTGAAAACGAAACAAACCTAAAAACAGAATCAGCTGCTGGTATTTCAAAATTCATTACGCGATGTTTATTTTTTGAAATAACTATTTTTTCCCAAACCTTTAAATCTATTGAACCGTTTAATTGTTTAACTAATTTAACTTCAAGATTTATTTCATGGTTAAATGACAAAAAGTGAGCTGCTATGGCTAATTTATCAGTTTGGTTATACTTAATGTTACGAAAGTGTTCTTTCGTTCTGGTTTTCTAAATTATGTTTCGTCTTTTTTCAATATAAACCTGATCACAATATAAACAATTAATAGATAGAGTCAACATGTCAGGAGGGCATGTTGACCATGGTAGCTCAAAGGTTAAGAGCGACTGGACGGAAACCAGGAGATCCATGGTTCAAATCCCGGCCATGGCATTGAATTTTTCATGTTGACTCTATCTATCATATACCTTAGCCTATATATGGCTAGTGTAGAGAAATGATTAATTTCCATCAATTAACTAAAATAAACAATTAAATTGATAAATACCAGTTTTTTTATTATTAGGAATTTTATCCTTTTTTAGAGAAATGTAGTAAATTTTTAATACTATATTTATTTCGAGGAACTTAAGTTTTACCAACTTCTTTAATAATTTAAAGGATATATTAGAAGATATTCCAGATCTTCTCAGGAAATAAGCCAGGTGACTCATATGGGATGTATCCGTCGGCTTAAGAAACACAGATCTACACAGCTTGATCATCAAGTAATTACGTTTCTTTGACTTAAATATTTTTCTACACTCACGCCATCTCCTGACCTGGCATTTAAGTTACTGAAACAGTCTTCTGTTCGGTATTGCGAATACTGGTAGTGTTTTGTCTTTGTTGATACAATAGAGTCTCGATTATCCGACCTAAACTGGCCCTGAACAAGGTCGGATAATAGAAAATGTCGGATAATACAAAATAAGTTGGAAAATGGAGTAAAACGTAGTATTTATACTGCATTATTGAAACTATTGTTGGTTTTTCTGTAATTACTGAATGATCAAACAAAAAGAGGCTCCAAATGTCTTAAGAAAAGAAGCTTATCAAAGAAGTCTGCTTGCCTGCTGAATGCCGTTTTCTTGCTCCGAGATTTCGTCATCGACGATACATCAATACCTCATTGCCTTTGACTGTTGCTCCACGTATCTTAGTGCCATCCCTAAAGCACTTACACCTTCAGCGTGGCTTATCTTCTCGTTTTGTTCTTCAATTTCCCGTTGTGCTTCATCCTCATTGTGATTACCATTCACGAAATCAACAATATCAGAGTCTGCGAGTTCAAACGGTTGATCTTCTGCACACCAGCTACTCGTATCTTGAGCTGTAGTGTCCTCACACCCAGGAATGCGGTTCACTAAGGGAACAATGTCACCCATGTCTTCTTGTACTATCCCTTCTTTATTTTCATTATCACCTAACAGTATATTCCAAGACTTTGCTAATGTTGTTTCCATTTCTTCCCAAACCTGAGACATCCATTATGCAACGTTTTTCATGTTGATAGACCTTAACTTTTCCATCTTGTCCTTGTCATTGTCCACTTCTTCCATCAGGGACAAAAGCAGTTGTCAATGATATGTTCTTTTCAATGTTTCCTCAATGGGAACAACCACTTTCTTCCCCTTTCATGTCATATTGTACTCACAGGAAATGAAAACAATTTCGTCCGCACCTGCACACTCACTGAAGGTTCGAGTAGGTCCACTTGTAGCCAGAAAAGGCTGTGAACATTGAACATGACCAGAAGTATAAAGTTTAATAGTATATATATATATGTATAAGGTTAACATAAGACACATATAGTATAACAAAGCAGGGATAATTATGTATGATACAAAATCAAACACTTTTTAATTCAGCTTTCACTTGGCTTATGCCAGTACGTCTCAACCTTGTTGTAATGGATACCATTCTTGTTATTTCTTAAATACATATACATTAAAAATAAACTTTCAACGTGCATCAGATATTTATTGGTAATGATTTGTCATTGGAACAGTTAGATACTACTTACAGAGCTACAGAAGCATTATCAGGATAATTTGTCATTCAGATAATCTTATACAGAATAAAAATATTTTGAGCAAAGTTACTCTCTAACAGGATTTTAAAAGCACCGGAATTATCAATTTTTTTCTTTAAAAACATTAGGAAGTGCGCCAAATATTTGGATAGTTTCATAATGCACACCTTACTGGAAGCAAGAAAGCACTGGGATAATGGATATTTTACTTTTGTCTAATATTTATTATCTGAATTACATTATTTGTTGCAAATAAGGCACGATGCATACAAAGAATTTTAGGATCGAGAATATATACATGCAAGGAAGCGTTAATATCTTCAATCTTCTAAAAATATCTTTACAGGAGCATCTGTTGTGGGTGTTAGTAATGATTTTTATGACCTTCTTTTGCATAAGAAATATTTTGCTTTACTTTCTACTGAGTTTCCCCAAAATAATATTCCGTATTCCATAATAGAACTGAAGTATGCATAATATACTAATTTTAGTGTATCAATAGAACTCACATTAACCAGTTATAAATTTTGTGTTTATAGTATTTCTTAAAATAACCTGATGATGGAAGCGATGTACGCTCCCGGAACGTCGATTTCAAATCGTCTTTTCACCTGGCTTGTTTCCCGAGAACATCTGGAATATATTCGTCGTCAGTAAAGCTCCAGGTCTTATATTAGAATATGTCTGACCGAACACCCAAGGTGCTTAAGTCATTTATTTGTAATAATATTTATATAAATTTATAAACATGTTCTATTTGCACTATTTCTATTGCCTATGCATAGTAAGGAAAGAATTGAATTGAACCCACCTTAAATACATGTTTTGCGATTCCTGAATCCTACAAAACCCATAAAAATCATTTTTTTTAAAAAGTTCTATGTGTGTTTTTCTGCGTATATATGTCCTGCCAACAACATGATATAAAACAAAAATTATGGTTAAATATCAAACTTAATCTTTAAATTCAGCATCTTCCAAGTATAAAACATGAAGATTTTCCAGAAAATAATTTAAGATATTTTCACTGTATATATAGTATATATCTTGAATTTTCCAAGAACGCCCATATAAGTCCTCTACGTTTTAAACGACTTGTTGGTATATCGTAAGATGTACAGAAAATTTTATATCTGTACGAAATAATATAGATTTTATTCTAATAAACAAAATATATTTATTTTAAATTCCAGTTATGAGATTTCTTGTTTTTTTTTTTTTTTTTTTTGAATTTTTCATTACTTACTCTTCCTTGATGTGGGAAGATATTCATTATCACAGCTGCCCAACCTGTTCTCTTTGAGCCACTGACATTACCGGACAGCTTCGGCAGTAAGCATTTCCTCTTCGTTTATTTAGCGACGTTTCTGTCCTCACGAGCTGTATGATCCTTTTAATTTTCCCAGTAAAGGCGTTCCTCATGATTTCCAAATGGAGGTAGTTGCTTTACAGAATACAATAGCTGTGAAATATTCTCAGGAAGAAGGTTGGAATTTATTTAAATCTCTTCTCAATGACACATTTTTGAAATTGTTAAATTTTTCTGCAAAGTTATTTCTGTTATTTGGTTCAAAATATATTTATGAGCAGATATTCTCGAAAATGGATCAAATAAATAGCAATTATCGTATTAGGGCTGAACACAATCATTTGGTATGCTCTGTTGTTCAACCCTGACGTCAAACATTGATGTCTAGTAAACAGCGTAGCTAAGTCGCTATCAACAAGCGCTTTTAACATTTTTTTCAATAATATACTATAGTAACATTACTGAACCCACCGCCACAGATAAAACCGACGTCAGATATGGCAAGATTTTTGTCTGTCGCCCGACAAAACAGTGGCTGGAGGTAAATCCGTCCTCCTCTCTACCGCCAAAGGCTGGGCATCCCTGTTCATTATTTTATGCATAAAGCTGTAAACAGAATGGAATTTCAAAGACACATAGCGATCAGCACCTAAAAGATTTAACCACGAGTATTACTTATAGAATCATAATACGCGTTATTAAGCCTATTTTTAAGAATGAGTAGAGATAGGCATACGTATTTTATGCCTGTGTCATTCCATTAACAAATTAAACTACTATTTTTGCATTACATATTTTGCATGAGTTCCTCTATGTATCTTATATAATGGTACTTTTTACGTATTTGCCTTTGGGAGTTAAATACCAGAGAACTTATCGCAAACTATTTTCTGTTGAAATAAATTATTTGAAAATTACGAGTTAGTAATTCATTATTTTCCCTATGCTTATATACTTGCGTTATGATGCTGAGGTTGAATTCTCAAAGTCCCTGTGCAGTTAGAAATATGGGCCCTGACTGAGCATATGATTACTGTTCATACATTCTGATTAGTATGTCTTAAAGCATGAAGCTTTTTCACGTGCGATTCAAAATTCTATATCAATCTTAGATTAGCATCTCAATATCACATTTATCACTCCCCTGATATCGTCCTCCACCTCCAGGCTTGTTCGAATCCAATCTTCTCAAATCGAGGTCATCACAAGACGATTTCTTAGTCTGCAGTTAACCGCTCCCCCCATCTCAGGGGGCTGACTCCACACCTTATATCTTCCAAGTCAATGAAGGAGGCATATTTGTTGGACCTTTTAAGCTACAGCTGCTAGCAATGAACGAGTCAGTGTGCATATTCGAGTTAAGTTTACATCTTCAAACTCTGTAGTGGCTTTTGCAGTTTAAACTGTACGAGTATATTTATAATTACATGGACCTTATCTGTATTAATAAACACCACGATTCAGTAGCACAAATCAAACAGCTGAAACATAAGTTTAACTTTGACAGAGAGTAAAAACCAAACCAAGCTAAAGTTTATGTAGCATTAACAAATTTGTGCAGACAAGGGTTATATTTCCGAAATTAAAATTATAAGGTTTCTTTCAACTCTACTTTTTGATAATCGAGACAAGTTTCTGCTACACTTTCCATATTTTCTTCTAGGTATAATAGGAATAAATATATCTAAGCAATAGTTAGATTTTTAAAATGCAGAGCGCCAAGTGATATATTGAAATTCAATGCTTCTTGAAAGACCATTAGATAACATTCATGAATAGCTTACCACTTGAAAAATTATTAAATTTGTTCTAAAAATAACAAGGAAATGGTTAACGCCTAAAACATTTTATTTGGCCCAGTTTCATGCGTACAAAGGTTTCGCCTCCTTCGTACGGCTCACCAGCTAAGCAAAGGTCATTTAGAATGAAAAAGACTTCATAAGCAATATACCAGGTCAGTCAGCTGCCCCTATTTATTCTTATCTATTCAACCCACAGTTTACAATCTAATGTGAAAGCATTTATCCTTTTCTCACAAAAGCTGTACACGTACCCAGAATTAATGCTTAGAGTCCTAAACTGAGGACCAAGAGGCTGCGAAAAGCTTAAATAAACGACGTCTTTTCATGCATATAATATTACCTATAGCAAGGTCATAAACCAATGCTATCCAAATAACAACATAGAATAAGTGGTAGCTAATCGAAGCGGTTGGTATATATATATATATATTAATATCAGAGCATGTTGTTATGATCTTAATTGTACAATACTTTCAACCACTTACTGTAAATATCAACAGCTTCCTTTAGAGTTACAAATGTTTTATTTAGTATTATCAAACACGCGAAATAAAATGCTCGTTTCATTGTATAAGCCATTTAATTTTGGTTAATTTATCTAAAAATCTTTGATGTTGTTTTCTGTCCTGTTTATCATTTAATGATTCCATTCTCAACCTCACAAACATTAACTTCCCTCTAAATTCTAAACTGTATAACTTGCATATGTCCACCAACTCATTTGCCATTATGGAATGCTATAATGAAATTTTGGTTTCATAAGCCGAAGAAATTCTTAATAGTAGCAAGCTACTACGGAGTATGCCGGTATGTTTACAAACAGCTACAGCACGCTGCAAGGCGTGTGACCTATACCTGCGAGCTACGACAGCGTAAAGCATGCGTGGCTGTTCCTGTCACTGCCTAAACCTCACTCATTCTGGAGCACTTTTATGCGGCTCTATTTTGAAGTAAAAACTGTCTATATGTTTCACTTAGAAGCCGAGCAACTACTTCTATATATTTTTTCGGTGTCGTTTTGAAACAGCCTGTATAATAATACAGTTTCCTACAAAAAGTAATATTCTGTGTCTGCGAACATGTATCAGCTTAATTCTAATGTATTTAAAATTCCGCCGTCTATGCTTTTGTCAAGCTTTAAAATGTCTTGCCATTATATTACCTATATAGTTTGGTAAATAATAATTTATGCAGCGAGTGGGAAACCCTCTCGTAGATTTGATTCCATAAAACTAATTTTAAAATTATAAATTTTAGATTCCTTGAATTTTATCGGAAATATTAAGTGTTTGAATTTCGGGACGCCACATTTCTTCATTTTAAATCACAGTTCTTTTTATCTAAATAAAAAATGAAAACATAAACACTAAAATTATGGTATAAACGTCCTCCACTCCGGTGTACCTGTTACCGCTGCTTTGCGACTGCCGTATTTCAGGAAGCTATTATTCAACATAATAGACATATCCAGTTGTTCTAAACCGAATATCAGTATCAATTTCACAGCTAAACACTATAGAATAAACGTAAGCCCTTTCTTGTTCTTTTCATGTTTGCGATAGTTGCAAATTTTTTTTTTTGTGTTTTCCTGGAGAAGTCTTTAAGTTCCGTTACACACAATTATGTTCCAATTCTTTCTTGTTTTAACCCGAGCAAAGACACCTCTGAACTTTATTAAGCTATTGTTTACATGACGTCATTGAGTCGCCTTGACGCGCTACTTTGCTATAATTAGGGGACGACAACTCATTAAGACAAGGCAGTAATTAAGAAAGCCGCCCAAGGTGCGGCTCCTCGTTATATGAAGAAGCTGGAAGTATGTATTGCATAATTAAAATGTTGGTTGCAGTCCACATTTTCCTATAGTGGAAGTACAATGGGTTGAATTTTTATCCGAAACTTACTAGGTCATACACTGATCATTACTAGGTTTATCTGGAACGACAAATAATCACATTGTTGTTTACTTCCTCTTAAACCCAAGTCATTAACTCATACTTTTGGTTATGTAATTTGATTTGGGTGTATATACGCAATAATGACAAATAATGCAGTCAATAATTTAAAACTATCACCGCAAATAGCTCTGAAATGATGCAATGTGTTCACTGAAATTAAGTGCAAACAAGAAGCTATAATTATAACACATACAATGAATTCACAATGTGTAATAAACTGGTGCATTACAGATAATGTCAATAAATCTCTAGTAAAATTTCTTTAGTTTCTCCAGCATCTACTTATAGGGGAGAGAGTGATGCATTATCAGATTAAAGAAGAGAATAATAAGTTTTTGTAGGAATAGTTGGTAGGAAATGTATAAAAAATAAACAGTAGTGGCAAGAGAAACGCGCGTGAATCAACACATCCGTCTTTATTTCCTTGAATGTAAAAGCTCATCATGTTAAGGAAATAAATGAGCACAATATTACAATGTCAACTTTTAAACATATAGGTCTGTATAAGGGATGCAACGGATTGGGGATACTATGTCTCAAGAGGGCAGGATGAAGTGAAGGAACCACTTTATGCAGCACACTGACAGGCCACACAGACGCGTGGAATCTCCTAAAAATTCGAGAGAGCGGGTATTGCCTAAACAGGGTGACGAGCGTCCGGTTGATGAAAAAGTCTTCTAGTATTCGTCGGGAGTACATTTTCTTTTAACAAGAATTTCTGCTATCTCCAGCACCGCCTTGAAACCTCGATACTCACTTGAAAGACGAATCACCCGAATATTCGGCTATCGACCAGAGAAAACAATGAAAAATACCAAGGTCAGATGGACGGTCAGGAATCAAACGTACGACCTCTCGAATGCAAGCCTCATGTTGCGTAATCAGGAGTCATCCCACTACATCCCACTGTCACATAAATTTAAAAATTGAATTCTCTTTCTCTATTCAACCTCCAACTTAGAAATATTTTAGCTTAAGGAGAAATAACCCACAATAATGTAATATATACAATAAAAAACAAAATCACAAAATTATGACGACACCAATTGACTGAATAAAAAGAATATTTGGTTGATATTACTGAAATAATACTGTATAATGCTGTATATTTTGTAACGTCCTTGTAACACAAGCAGTCTGAATACTGTAAGGGATTCAGGGCATTCTTTCCTCAAGCACATTATATAGGGGAGAGGAGCCGGATATCGGATACTTTTTTAAGGTGGCTTAAATAATATCTTATTTTATCATTATATGTCAAGAAACCATATTAATACATATTAGGAACACTATAGCAGGGTAACAAAGAAAAAATATTTGTTTATTTGAATTATTTCTTTAAAAAATAATATACTCTGAGAGATGCACATAGGCTGAAATATTTTTAGGGTGCCTAATATCGGATAGTAACAATAATCATTTAAATGAACCTTATATTATTCAGTGCAACTTCCATTCGTTCTTTCGACGCTAGAACAAAGTTCATGAGTCCATCCAGGAAATTTGGTACAGCATATTTACTGTTCCCGACATTTTTCTGAATGACAGGGATGGTTACAATAAAGACATTCGTCATCCACAATGTCTTCCTCATCCGTTGAAACTAGGAGAACAAAGTCGTCGTCGATGATGGTCTGCAGCTTCTTTTCTTTAGTTTTAGCCTATTCTGTTGGGTAGACGACGAAGATGGTTTAAGAACCACAGTTACAACATTCTTAGATGATGATGCGGAGGTACCAGTGCTTTTCCAGATCTCTCAGGCGTACTTGGTTCGCTATTTGTTTGCAGTATTTGTGCAAGGGCCCTTTCAATTGAGGAATTTGTGTAGCTGCTGTACCGGAAGGTTTTCCTGTTGTGTTAGCCATAATAGTCTGCCTTGTGTTTGTGGTGAATTTGAATTTGCAACATGAGACATTCACCCTTTTTTAGACTTCAAGAGTTGATTTCGGCACATTGTACATAAACGAAGCTCTTGAATGACCCATCTTCTGCTTAACAGCATTAACAGTTTCGATTATGAACTATGATTCCATTTTTTCTGCTGTTTCAACTTTTTTAAAGCGGACATCTGTAAAATAAATATGTCAGCATTAAATTACTAACTGAAGTCTAATATCGGATATCCAATAAATACACATAGAGCGGGAAACATATTTGACTTTGTAGGTTCGTAGAATTAAAAGTCGAATTTGCCAAAATTCTGAATATTGTTTATTTGCGTAGAAACACACTGCGTAGCAGCAGAATTACATCACATATCACAAATCTACAACATCAAGGTCGACGACAATAATGTTTCTCTTCCTGCAAGCGAACTCAAAATGGCCGCAGAGGAGAAAAATGCAAAACATTTCATGCATTCTACGATAGAGAGCAGCAGTTTCAAGATTAGGAAACCATTCTATCCGATAATGGGAAAGCATCCGATAATCGGCTCCCCTCCCCTATTAACAAAACGCCTTTGTTGGTCTCAGATAATATGTCGTTACGGCATTCATTTATATTATCATCACCGTTATAATCATTATCAATTTAAGGATTACTCAAAACCTCTTCTAACTTTGCTCATCATACAATATTTTATATGGTGCACTACCTCTCACTACACTGTTGTTAAAATTAGGCGCCAGGCATCAAAATTATACGCCAATTTACCCACTCATGGAAGCGCCCTTGTCAGATCATTGGGAGATTATGACCCCACTAGACGACGTTCTAGACTACATCGAGTACTCCGCATGGCTTGCGGGCATCCAAGATAACTCAGGAGCTAATCCTATCAGCAGCTGAAGCTGAGCTCCACATAATTCTCCTAAGCTGTTTGGCATCTAAATTTTCCTGATCTTAATCTAAACAAAAACACCAGGGTGCTAGGCATTGCATCCTTTCAACCCGAAGGTTCAAAACTGTAACCTCACAAAAGTCTTCATCCTCAAAAGCCAAACCCCATCCTAAAAAAAATCCCGAAATAAAATACCTTACATGCGGTAAAACACTTAACGGGTGGGTACGCAGCAAAAACTTCCGGCTAAATACAGCCAGCCAGCACCCCGGTCAGTCCGTCGGTTCTACACTGTTGGTTGCAGTGAAAAATGAATTTATTTGCCTTATTTAAAATTAATTTCAGATAATATTACACGTTTTATGCTGAAATACTCGCGCTTTCCTGCGCTTGCGTATATTTTTACAAGTACCTCCGTATATAAAATTTCATTTTGTCTGCACCTCATCACAATTAGCACTCAGATTGTATGAATATTTTGGAAATGCACAATACATTATAAGCACTAGGCATTTCTCATTTTCTTAAACGCCTCGTTATATCTTATGACATTTTCAAACAGTTATTCTGGGTGTTGTTTCCAGTCTCTACGAACCGCCTTGATGAGATATATTCCTTCGTGTGTTTACCTCATTTTAAATTTTACATCTTTCTGCTTACTTCATTTGGCAAGTTTACTTACTCTATTTAAAGGAAAATGTTTCTCCTGGATGTTATTTGTTATATGTTATTTATTATTTCGCATTACAAAATATAAGCTGCCATCCACTTCTGCACTCTTCATTTTTAAACAGTTTACCTGAATATATTCTTTCCCTCCAGGTATTAATCAAACAAACACTTACATCCCCGGTTTATCACAAATCTCGATATACCTTTATGGGCTAATATCGCCTTTTAAGGTTTATGTTTACCTATGTTAATAATTAATTACTATTTCTCGATATTTTCAACATCGAGAGGTTTATGTTTACCTATGTTAATAATTAATTACTATTTCTCGATATTTTCAACATTTTTCTATCTACAAAATATTTTCCGCATTCTTTCACTTTCAAACCCTATAAACAATAAATAGTATAATAATATAATGGATTTCAAGTATTAAATCCTTTCCTTCCATTGTGTAATCTGTGGCCAATAAAGTAAAGAACATGGAGCACCCACATGATGCCTTTCTTATAACGATGAGTTTCTAAGATATATTTCTTCGAGGAATTTCTGTTTACCCTGGACCACATTGTTTTACTCTATTAAGTTGGCTTTCAGAGAGCTGCCCGCAGGAATTCCCTCACTTTGTACTTCATAGCATAGATGAAACGCTAACCCCGCATCTTCCAAACACTTTCAGTCCTATATGATCAAAGGAAAAGTTGGATGTCGATTTCTAGCTTCCTTTAGAGAGCTAATTTTTCGCAACAAGTTGGTGTTTGTGAACTCTATAAACCAGATGATGTTCAAAGTTGGAGATGCGGCATGGGCAGAAAATGAGTAAGCTACCTTCTTTACCTACGGATTGCCACAGAGGTGAAAGTTCAAAGAATCGAGGTTTGCTGAAAACATCACTGTAGTTCAAGAGAACGTGTTTTAGAAACTGCATGTATTCCCGTTCGGAAAGTTAGTTCACTTACATAAAGTAACCGGTGGATTTGCAGGGCATTGGAAAACGATCGTTTTTCAGTATCGCTTCTGACCGCTCCGTTTCCAAAATTACAAAACTGTACCAAAATAATAGTCAAGCAAATCCAGAAGTATTTAAACATAGCCATAACAGAAAGCTATACTTGATTTATTATTTGCCTGAACCATTATAGCAAGCAGTTATTATTTTGGTTAATTGATGGAAATTAATCATTTCTCCACACTAACCGTATATAGGCTAAGGTACTTGATGGATAAAGTCAACATGAAAAATTCAATGCCATAGCCGGATTTGAACTACGGATCTCCTGGTTTCCGTCCAGTCGCTCTTAATCTTTCAGCTACCATGGACAACGTGCCGTCTTGACCAGGAGATCCGTGGTTCAAATCCCGGCCATGGCATTGAATTTTTCATGTTGACTCTATCCATCAAATATCTTAGCCTATATACGGCTGCTGTGGAGAAATGATTAATTTCCGTCAATTAACTAAAATAATAAGAGTTAAATGATGAAGCCTGGGACTTAAGTACTTACAATAGTAAGTCGCCACAAATGGAGTATCTCGGATGCGATACCCCCAGTGGTCTACCGGGGAAATATACGAGTCAACTGGAGAATTTAATGTCAGGACGGCACGTTGGCCATGGTAGCTCAAAGGTTAAGAGCGACTGGACGGAAACCAGGAGATCCGTGGTTCAAATCCCGGCCATGGCATTGAATTTTTTATGTTGACTCTATCCATCAAGCAGTTATTAGTCCACTGAATGACGATGCTTAATCTCTTTTCTCCTTTTTTTCCATGTTTGCACCAATTCTTAATGTAATCACATCCGGTATTCACTATAACTTCACTAAGTTCTCACTGTTATTTTTCTAACGTGATGTAGTTAAACTTTTCCCTAATACTTCAAATTCTTGGTGACGTAATGGCATAATGGCATACAGAAGACGTAACTTCTTCCGGAACGCTCAGCTGTTGGGTATTTGGCATGTCTACACACTTGTCACAGTTACGTTCAAAAACAGCATTCAGGTAGTACATTGATACAGCCACTAGAATTTTCCACAGAGTATTCTAGAATGTTCAAGGGTTGGGGAAAAGAGAAACTCCAGGAGAGCACTAAAATATATGTTGATAGTAGTTCTGACTATGCTGGGCGAAAACGCCACCGATGCTGCCCGCCACAGCCTCCGGATAAGTTTGAACCGTAGCCGCTGTATCACAGTAATATACTGCTAACAATATTTCTGTGCTTACTGAAATGCAAATGAATTTGCACGCTATCACCTCGCCACTATTACAGAGTGATTTATACAGAACGGCTAAGTTTCATTCTTTAATTATTCCGTTGTAAATTAATTCAATGACCCAATTTTAGCACCAAATTAAGCAGAGTGTTCTGGAAATTCGTTTCCTTGTTACTAGATGCGCAGATGTTTATGTTTGATTCCCAATTGCTATTGTTGACAGCTGTTTTCGATATTTTGTGCTGACCAACCTGAAAATGTAGTGCACATTAAATCAATGACTCTTTCTTGTGAAGCAATACTAGATTACGAATTCAACTACAGCTACTCAAAGGGTATAACAGAAAGCGTTTAGTGTTCGCAGTCCTCCACAAAAGAAACACAATACTGGGACTGATAAATAAATTGGAAACAACTGGATCTCTGGTGAGTGGAAAAGGCAAGCATCGTTCATGTAGGTTTCCCACGGTTGTTGCTGACGTAACAGCACGACTGAAGTAGTCACGCAAAAGATCAGTAACACGTTTGTCGCACGAGAGAGGATACACCTACTCAATGTGTCAGAGAGCTGCAAAAAGTGCAGGCCTAAAACCATATAGGAGTACGGTTGCTCATGAGCTACAGAAATCAGATAAAGATAAAAGATTGAATTATTGTCGTTGGTTTGAGACGTTCACTGTGCAAAATCCTGCCATACTCCATCACATGGTTTACATTATAAGTATGGTTCCATTTATTCGGTTATGCGAACTCACACACCATAGAGCCATCGAAAATTCACATGTCATCCTTGTACCCGGTCAAAATCGCAGCTTGGTGCGCAATATCTGGCACAGAGAATAGTGAGGCCAATTTCTTTTTTAACCAGACTCCTAACATTCCAGAACATGAACTGATTTTCATGGAATTTGTTGATTAACTGGACGATGTAGAGCTGAGTCAAGGATATTTTCAGTAAGATGACGCTACATGCCATACATCAAATGCATCCATGGAACTAATTGCAAGTTTCTTTGACCACCGCGTAATCTCCAGATTTGACATCGCTGGACTTCTTTCTATGGGATTACTTAAAAAAACAGGGTTTACGCCACACTTCCCCAAACATAGGACGATCTAAAGAACAATATCACACAGGAGATTTAGGCTACTGACAACAGAGACCTCCAACCAGTGGCCAGTAACATGAAACGACGTGTTGAGTTGTGCCTTGTACAGAATGGAGGACATGTTCAACATTTTGCTATAGGGTAAATAATCTCCCAAAGTTCCTCTACAGTTTTGGTATAGTAAGTTGTTGTTGTTTTCAAATTCTAGGCTTTGGCAATGAAGCCATTAGCTCTCTTGCTCTCCAATATTTCTGTGTAGTGGGTCCGGCAGGTAGGGCTTCACAGGTTAAAAGATGTTCTTCAGTCATTTCCTCTTCTTTATTGCACAGAGGACAATTTGGACTTGTATAATCTAAAATTTGCTACTGCAGCTTTACGTGGGATTTCCGGAATAATTTCTGGATTTTTAATTAAAATGTTCCATTTTTTATCTTTGGCTTTGTTAGATATTGATTGGTTTTGTATGTATGTATTTATTGACTGCAATTGGGTACTACCCGGTGGCAGAGTTAAGAATACAGATCAAATTACATATACTAGATTTACAACAATAATACAGTAAACAATACAAACATGATATTATTTTACTTTAGTCACTTAAAACTTATCTAATTACTTCTCTATTTACATATTATATACCATTATAATTCAAAAGTTAAACTATAAACCATCTGGATTTTTTCTAAATTTCTTCAGCGACAGGGGACAGCCCTAAAAGACTGCTACAGGCAATTCATTCCATTCTTCAATGGTTCTATTAACAAAAGAAAATTTTCCTACGTCGGTTCTGTATCTTCTACCCTTAATTTTATACCTATGATCGTTTCGTCCATAATAATCCGGATTATCTAACCTTACACTAAGGTCCACCCATGCCTTTACACCAGCATTAGCTTTGAATAACGCTACCAACCTATGTTTTTTTACGCCTAATTCTTAATTCCTCCCATTTAGTCTCATCTCCTTTTATAGGCCCAAAATACTTGCCTCTTTTTATGAATTTTATTGCCCTCTTCTGTATTTTTTCTAATGGATCAATGTTTCCTTTATATTTGCTTTTGATTAACCTTTTTGTGGATGTAAAGGGCAAGTTTTTACTTTTGTTCTGAATGAAATCTGCACCTTTTTTGGCAAGAAAATCAGCTGATTCATCTCCAGCAATTCCAAAATGTGCAGGTATCCACTGTAATATAATTCTTTTCTGTACTTTTTGAAGTTGTTGGATCATTTAGTGACATTCTTTAATTTGGATTGACCCATTTTATATGAACTTATTGCATATAATCCTAGTTTAGAATCAGAAAGTATGACAGCATTTTTGAATTCAGCTATTCTGTATAGAAGATGTTGGAGTGAAATATGAATTGCCGTTACTTCTGCATCAAAATTTGTTGTGTGGTATCCTGCTGGTTGACAGAATGAGAACAGTGCACACTTAATTCCTGCTCCTGAGTTGTTGTCCAAGTTAGATCCATCTGTGTAGGTATGTAACCATTCTTCAGCTGGGTATCTATTGTTCACAGTTTCTACTGCTAGTGCTTATAGTACAGGTTTGGAAGTTTCTAAATCTAATCGAATATTAATTGGTTCAAAAGTCAGTGGGTTTACTTTGATTAAAATGTTTTCTTTAGAATTAGGACGGTTCAGATCTGTTTTTAATTCCATAACTTCGTGTAGGAAACTTGTTTGTGTTTTCATCTTGATTGGTTGTAGTAATCTTTTCTCCCATTTTGTAGTTTTAGCCGGAACATTTTTTCATGTTGTATTAGTGCATGCTCCTCTAAAGTTAGATGTATTGGATAGTTCCGAGTTAAGACTTGCATTGCTGTGATTGTAGTTGATTTTGCTGCACCAGTTATTAGTCGAAGGACCTGATTTTCGTCTGGTATAGTAAGTTGTCGCTAGCAAAATTCGTTTTGAAACAATTAAGGAAGGAAATGTGCCAGTTCTATAAAAATCACTCTGTAATTTATATTGCAGTAACTATTATGCAAAGGAATTCATAGTAATAATGGATATTACACATTGAAAGACAGTTTCTTGTGTAACCCTCGTTCGCATGTACATTTCTAAAGCTGAACAATATACTTATTTGATCATCCAGAAGATTTCTAAAGGGAGATTGCAAGCAGAAACAGCTTGAGGGCCTTTACATACAGGTGCTGTAATGAAATTCAATGCAGTGTTTAGCTTTATATCCTCTTATAAAATACTTACTCAAACAATCGATGCGGTTATACAAATGACTTATTTTGAAAGTATATAAGTGACCTTTTTGGTGAAGCTTCCGGGAACTGTTTTATTCTCACGACTATCATGTGTTTCAAATGGAATTATGTGTGTCCTCAAATACTACTAGGTGAGGAACCAATGGGAGTTATAAGGTGTTGTCATATTGCATTCCCCTTAAGTGAATGTCTAAGGGACGCCAATTGAATCCATCTCTAATAAATACCATTGGGGTTAAGACAAAAATTGGGATTTGTCAAAAAGTGATCAGTGAGAAAAAATAAGAAGTAATGTGTCTAACATAACCGTAAAAAACCCATACGCTTAGCCCAAATATTTTTCTTAATACGACTAAATAAAGTTGAAACATACTATCACCACGCAGCGCGACGTTAACATTGTAGTGAACATCTTTATTGGTTGGCATGTGTGCAAGTACGCATTATTTGTAATTACTCAAAATTGAAATGTAAACGTCTGACTTGACGTTATAAAAATTTACTTCGAATAAGCCAAGCTGTTTGTTAAATTCGAGAGATAGCAAACAGTACGCTTCCTGCTGGCTTGTAGAATACTTCTCGGTAGAACTTGAGTCGTCACATTACATATATTTGCTTATGAATGGTTTGTAATCTCTATTTACTCTAGAGTGCAAAGCAGCCTTATTCAGTTGTTCTTCCTTTTAAAAACCAGTGAGAAGTATATCAGCTGGATCAACTTGTAATTGAAATGAGACACGAGGTATTATTAACTACCTTCCTCCTTACCACTGCCCGTACAATTCAATTGAGTTAATGTGGGCTCAAAGTTTTTGTGAACAGAAATAATACTTTTCAACTGACTGACATTGATCGACTTATTCACTAAGAAATTGACAAGCTAAGACAAGGGAAAATTGCGTGAGACATGCAGATAAATTACAAGACGACGACTTTCGTAAAGGAACAGCAGGTGACGAAATTTTGGAGCCTATCATCATAAATTTGCAATATCGGACGATGAAGGTCATGACGATGAGAATTGTTTCTTGACGTTAAGTGACATTGACAGCTATAGCATTTAAAGCATGTGCATAATATACGAATATCCATGTGGGAATTGTGATTTCAACAACTGCATTTTTATAAAATTTTGGAATATTCAGTTTTAGTTCCCTTACCTATAGCACCAAGGAGGCTTGCACGTGTGCGAGAGAAACGGACGTGTGAATAGAGTAGAGGTAACGCATTTGATTTGCCACAGTCCAGAACTGTTCCCATTTAAGAGACATAATAGCAACGTTAGTAATATATATAAAGTTATAGTTTTAATATGTAATGTTGGTAAAATAACGGTTAGTGATATTTGAATTTACTATTTCAAGTTACTGGAAATTATCCTTTATTCCACACTAGCCGTGTGTAGGCTAAGGTTTGAATAGGTACAGCCAGACTGAAAAATTCAATGCCATATCCGGGATTTGAAACACGGATCTCCCGGTCTCCGTCCGGTTGCTCTAAACCACTGAGCTACATGGCCAACATGGCAACAGTTTGGCTCCACTCATCCACACCTTAGTCTACACACGGCTACTGTGGAAGAAACGATTATTTCCATCAATTTACCTAAAAAACATAGTGGTTTAACTATGAAGCCTGTACTTAGGTACCTACAGTACAGTAAGTCGCCATAAAAGGTGCGGGTCTCATGGAATAAGAGAACCCCTAATGGTCTATCGGGAAACATACGAGTCAGTTGGAGAATTTAATGTCATTTTGGCCATAGTAGCTCAGCGGTTTAGAGCAACGGCACGGGACCGGGATGATGGTGATGATGATGATTATAATGATGATGATGATGATGATGATGATGATGATGATGATGATGATGATGATGATGATGATGATGATGATGATGATGATTGTGGTTTGGGACGCTCAACAGTGCGGTCATCAGTGCCCATAAAGAACTAATTAAGCTAAAAGCTAGATAAAACAAAACTAAAATACATAAATCCTAAATAAAACAAAACACCTGGTACGTCAAAAACTAAAAGAAATTTAAAACCATAAAACAGTTAAAATGCATGAAATTTAAATACTAAATTCTAAAATTGAGAGTTAAAATAACTTATAAACGTTGGCCAACGCTTTCTGGTCGTCCGCCAGTACCTCCGTCAAGCTGGCCGGCAGCTGGAGAGACCGGTGAAGACGAACCAGCTTAAACAGTCTACCAAAACATGTCCGACCGAGAGGGCATCTCCGCAAAGCGGGCAAACTGTAGCAGGGTCCTTTTTAAAACGATGAAATTGCGTAAAAATGCAATGGCCAATGCGCATCCGAGCCAATTGCACTTCTTCTCGACGGGAGACCGGGAGATCCATAGTTCAAATCTCGTTTATGGCGTTGAATTTTTCAGTCTGGCTCTACTGATTCATTTCAAATTACTTATCTAATTTGCAATATCTGTGCAATGTCATTAATAACAACATCTGGGCGAATTACACCGATTACTGTCTCATATTTATATACGAATAAAATTTAAAACTGGCTTCAAAATTTTTTCTACCTCTTGGTTTCGACGAACATATTAACTTCGGTAAAGTATTATAAGAATATGCTCATTTAATGTGTCCTTATATTGTACATTAAGTTCAACGGTGTCTTTATTGCTTTTGTGGATAAATAATGCACATAATAATTCTCGTCTGTACTAAAAACTGCCCTCTTCCTTTTTCTTACTTTCTTTTTCAGTAGAAGACTGTGCCCATGATTCATAAATAGATGTGATATGGCGACTGCTTTGTACAATTTTAGTCTTCTGATTTAAAGAATCGTTATCCTTTATCTGCGGCTTTGCTAAAGTGAATATTTTCATCTCCTGTTACAAATTGTGATCTCTGCAAAATCGGCAGAAAGTCAATTTATACGTGAGATATAAACCTATTACTCTGTTGTTTTCTCGGTAGAGATGTTCGAGATAAAATTGATTTATTGTCTATTTCACAAGAAGGTCACAAATCCAATACTAAACTTAAATTTTCAGTTTCAAAGTAGACAATTTGGAATTACAACTTATATGGTAATGGCTGAGCACAAGCTTAGCATTAGAAGAAGTGAATCTTCAAAAACTAGGTGTAAAAGTGTGTAATTAAAATTATTAGCATATTTCATTAACGAAAATCACTAAATTATGAATTTCTCTGGGCCGACGAGTGTAGTTCAAATCCAAACGGTTTCGTCGTATATCATAGTTCACTAAAACTACACCTATGACTTTTGAAGTCACTAATAGAGTAGAGCTATGCAGCCTCCTGAGCGTTCCTTCTTGTTCCCATTCCACATGACACCTCAGCGAATTTTCCAGAGCAAAATACGATTCTCTCTCTAACGACATTTCCCAGTAGACCTTATTACATTACCTCCACTTATATTACCGGTGGAAATCACGTGCCCATTATTAATGTAGGTTACTTTTCAAACCTTATGCATCAAATACGCTAGTAATAAATGGATGGACACCTTTCATAAACATCTTGAAAGAAGGACTGTTTTTGAATGTCCCAAGCCACATCAAGTCATTTGTTGCAATACTCGACAGTATTATCCTTAGTGGAGTTACACTACTTTGAATTATATGATAATCACCTCCAATTCTAATCATCCTGAATCATTCTAGCCTTGAGTCTGTAAACCTTTCTCTTACATCATAATCCCAACTGCGTGAAGGGTCAACTAAAAGTAGGTATAAATCCGAATTCGAAACATTTCTTAAGCCACAAGCTACAATTCTTTGTAATGCAATCATCCGTTGTGATAAATTGCAGACAAAAATTACTCTTTTGTTTTATTTTAGGAAATATAAGAGTTGGAACATAAAAGGTAATATAAAATACGCATAGGTTCTCAAAATAGGATTTTAGGTGAAGTACATTTGTCAGATATTAAAAAAATGAGATGCTACTATGGAAGGAAAGGATAAAAGTGCTCCAACCCAAAACTGGGCTTGTGTGTTTATTCCGGTTCACTATCTCAGATGAAATGAAACCAATGAGCTCAGGAAGACCACGTGGAGTATAAAGTATGAGAATTTAGAATTATTACATGAGTGATATTAAATATTTAAGTCATAATTTTAAAACTCTATTTAAAAAATAAATACCTCAAAAATCCATAGCGCATATCTGCAGCAAGAGTTTAATTAATTATTTATTTATTAGATTATTTTAATTTATGACAATTTGAGAGCTGTTTTGCAAAATAAAAATGCCACTACATTTCTACTGATATCAGTTTCAAGTGATTCTTCAGTTAGTCCGAACTAATTACAATTTATAAATATTTGTTCGTTGATTGTAGCGTTTCCAGCGTAAAATAATATGTTCAGGATTAAAGTACGGTCGAAGAGAAGAGTCCCTAACAATAAACGCAGGAAAGAACCATAAATAGACCACAATAAGCATTTTTCTTTCATCAGTAATACTTCACAGAGAGAGATGAGGGAGAAAATTCTAAGAGTGACCAGAGCTGGATGACAACGCTGACAAGCATGGATTTCTTCATGTTTGCAGTTCTTAAGTATACGAAGCCACTAGAGATCTACGATCACCTCATTTCCGACGACCAACCTCTAACGGGGCCAGAGCCATACCTTGAACGACGCTATGGAAGAAACTTCTATAAAAGGCTCATTGCATACTCGCCCGCAGCCATCCAAACACCGTCACCTGAAGGCCGCGTAGGGCGCTGATGACCGTCATCGTTGTCTTCATCGTCGTCGTCGTCGTCGTCGCAGCTGGCAGGCTGAAAATTAGCTTGAGGATGGTTGATACGTGTACTTGCCCTGGATATGGCTTAACGACGAAGTGGCAGAGGTGTGTGTGTGTGTGTGTGTGTGTGTGTGTGTGTTTGTGTGTGTGTGTGTGTGTGTGTGTGTGTGTGTGTGTGTGTGTGTGTGTGTTGTAGGATGGCGGGTGAAAATCAGGTGGAATGTTAGAAAGGGGGTAGCTGAAAGGCCCTCGTGCACCGCTGGAGGAATATGGTTTAATTTCGAAAAGGAAGATTGTATAGTTGAGCACCCTTTTTTCATCATAATGAAAGCCGTGCCATGGCTGTTTGGTTAGACCACTCGACTCTCACCAGGGCAGCCCAGAGGGTGGGTTCTTTCCGGGATATCCGGTTACCACCATCTCATTCCATCGGTGCTCCATCTTCATCTCGTGTATCATCAGTGTCACCGCCTGCGGTGCGGCATGTACCTAGTAAAAACGGGCATTAAAAGCTATACCGTCACCTGTTTCCTCAACTCTGAAATAGATGAAATGGCTGGTACGGGAAATTAGGGGAAGAATATGAACCACTCCTGCATACCGGGAAGCGGAATCTACGCAGTACCAATGAATCACAGTGAGCGATCACCTAGGATGGAACCCCTTACCCAAATATACAAGCCACACATGTTACCGCGGGGCTACCCCGCTCGATTATACCTCCAAGTACCTAAAACTGATAAGTTACTCAAAGGGCTCGCTTTTATTGCTATGTTTGTCTCCATTTTGTTATACAAATGCATTGCATTGGTAGTTATTGCCAAATATTCATTACATTTCTGCTTAATTTAAGCACTGCCTCTTTAAAATACCTTGTACTGGCAAATACAATATGGTTAGGCTGTCACAAGACATAGGTCCCAGGTTCGCTTTCCGGCTTGAGCAGGGGAATTTATCTTTGATTATGATCTTTTCATATCGTAGCAAGCCTCCGAAAGTGTGAATGTGTAGGTATTCGGGAGTGATTATGTTTGTACATAATCAAATTAGAATTAGGAATTAAACAATAAAAATGCTGTTAGATACGAAAATATCTTACTTGGAAGTGAGTCATCTATCATTAAATGACTTATGCTCAAATTACCACATTATGCTAAACTAATTTTTATATTAATTAAGAAGAACTCTACTGTATACACGTAGGTAATGATTATTTTCATTTCTGTATTTCTATACAACGTCGTGCGGCACTTTCATGTCTTCTGGGACATCTTTATTCAATAATACTTCAAAAAGGTCTTGGACAGTTAATAGAGCCCTTTTCATAATATGTAGGAAGGTGAAACACCAAACATGTTTGTAATGTTTAGTTTATTTACACCAAAATGAATTTATACAATTTCAATATTGTTGGTTTTGTATTCTCATATCTTAATCAGCTGGCATCCATTAGACTAGCCTTCACATTGGCCGAAAATCCTCCGAATTTCCTGCATAAAACTTCACAATTGCTTTCCGCCGAATACTTCCAGTATCCTCTTTCGTTAGGCTTTTGTCATAGCAAATTTCCCATGCATGCTTAAAACTGCTTTCCTTCGAAAAACAATTTCAAGTCCATTTGGCATAAGGGCTAGTTTTCGTCATTATTACCCCTAAAAGAGTGAAAGGAACAACACTGCGTTTTTTATTCATTCATTCGAACCGAGAATCTCCGAAATTGCCTCCGTTTAACATTTGTCACCCCTTTTCTATCAGGGTTATTTTTTATGATATAATTCCTGTAGTACATACATTTTAACTTTCCCTGGTCAATGTGTGCAATTAATTGAAATATCAAAATTATTGCATACACATACTGTATAAAGATACAGGTGAGTTACCTGGATAAGCTTTTTTCAGGGGTTTTCTCTTATCCTGAAAGATGAATGTCAGGTAACTCTAAGATAAATGAACCCCGGGCTCATTTGAGCATCATTTCACTAATTTCATTCATCATACGATGTGATTTAACGTTTGAGGACGTAAATTACAACAACAAAAAAGTGACAATGGCCTAAGGTTAGCGGGAGTTCTATGGCGAGCAGTGGAGAGAAAAATAGAGATAAGTAGCTCCCTCGCTCACCACAAAAAATGAAAGAGGTATCGTCATATAACCAGAATGTTATAAAACTTTCAGCTATTTCTTCACTTCTCGAACGTTGTAGCGCTTGTGGAAATTTTCAGTGGATATACTCCCGGCAAGTAAACCGTCTGGAAGTAATGGCTGCTCCTGCAAATTTATTTGCGAGGCGAAAAAAGAGTTCAAATTGTAGTTCACATTCATCAACTAACAGTTTAACTAATTGATTTGTCTATATACTGAACTGCTTCATAAGCAGCGAGGAAAGAAGTGACAGTTGAAAAAATGGGATTGTCACACACATTATTTTTATAAATATATGCTATATTTTTGCTAGGTGGACTAATTTGCATGGAAATTCAAGTTTCTCAGGATTTGTTTATTTTAATTTCAAGGCAGAATAAGTCAGAATAATCGTGTACTCGCCACAGAGGGCGTAAGTATGAGTGGGAGTAAATGTACATGTGTTTTCTAATAAAAATCCGTGCAGACAGTTGAAATTTAGTCAACTAAGTCAACGCTACAGATATGGGTACAAAAGTAAAGATAACTATGCAAATGAAGCAATAAAAACAAAGGAGCACATTGATTAGAACAGTGTTTCTCAAAGTGTGGCCCGCGGACCCCTTGGGGTCCGCGAGGGTATGTCAGGGGGTCCGCGAGGGGGTCCCTTAATTCTAGTTATGATGTTGAATTAAAACTATAGTAAACGTAGAATTGTATGTACTAAGTCACCTATCTGATCGGCGCCGAATTACATTGGTTTTACTTAACATTTTTGTACAACTATGTCGTAGTGATGTAACACAGCTGAGAGGTGCAATCAAGTAACAGTTGGGAGTGTGTAGTACAGCGTAATAATAGCAGCGACACAACCATACGGCGCCCGAGCGGTTAGCTGCGGTGCGGGTGAAGCGGGTGAAGTCAGCCAAGCCTGCGCGCGGAGGTCTGAGTCAGCACTGCCACTGGCACCGGCTACACGTACGCTCGCACAGAAGACCAGTCGTTTTCGCTTCATTGAAGCCAGTGATGATAGTGTTTGTCCTGACAGTTTGTAATTGTGAATCGTGAAAATTTATTCGCACTGTTCAACATGAATCATTGGTTACAGACTGCATCACTTAAATGTAAGCCAAAAATAACTGGCGATCAGGGTCAAGTTGTTGTAGTGAGCCTACTAGTTTAACTAGATGCTGTTCTGGCGATCTGCGAAAAGCAAAACGGCCAAAATACAGCGAAGAATGTTTAAGTTTCCGATTTGTTCGAGCTGGAACTGAAGATGAATAAAATATTTCAATGTCTTTTGTGTTATGATGTAATGTCCAATGAAGCTTGCTAAACTGCAAAGTCATTTGGAGACGATACATCCGGATTGCATTTGTAAGACACTTAATTGTTTTAAAATAAAAGATAACGAGATGAAAATAAGTAAATCTAGAAGAGAAAAAATTTCTTCTGGAACCAGTAGGGAAAAAGCAACACTAGCTTCCTATGAAGTAGTGCTACTCATTGCTAAAGCTGGCAATCCTTATAACATTGCAGAGGAATTAATATTCCCATCAGATAAAGATGTTTAGTATAATGATTGGTGACTCAGCTGCAAAAAGAGCAGTACACAGTCCCACTATTAAATGATTAAGTTAAACGTATAATCATTCATATGTCTCAAAATATCCTGGACCAGCCTGTTGAAGGCCTATTGTTTTGTAGGGAAGTCTTGCATAACATTGCTGAGGATGTCTTTAAGACACTTGATGCCCGTCTCGGTAGCATAAATGGTAGCAGCGTGTCTGACTCACGTTCAAGAGGTCCCAAGTTCGAATCTCGGTCAGGGTGAGTTACGTGGATAAGGTTTTTCCAGGGTTTTCCCTTATGCTGAAAGACGAATGTCGGGTAACTCTAAGCTCCAGGGACCCCGGACGCATTGACCATCATTTCACTCATTTCATTCATCGTCCGATATGACTAAATGTTGGAGGACGTAAATCACAAAAAAAGGACACTTGATGGATTTATTTCCGATTAAGGTCTTGAGTGGAAAGTTTATGTAATCGTAAGCACCGACGGAGCCGCAGCAATGTCTGGACCCAACACGGGATTGAAAGCTTGATTTCAAGCTTTCAATCCTGAGATGAAGTGGAATCATTGACGGTAAAATAGAGAAGCGTTGGCTGTAACAAAAATAAAAAAAGAATCCGCCAGATTTGAAGGAAACATTAGAATTGTTAGTTAAAATTCTGAACTGCATTAAAGCCCGGCCTGTTAACTCACGGATATTCAAGAAACTATCTGGAAAAATGGGAAGCGAACAACTGTTCTTGCACACAGACGTTGCTGGCTTTCTTATGAAAATGTTTATTCCCAATTTTTTGAATTATGTGATGAAGTGAGGCTATTTTGTGAAGGCAGCCATCACGAAAAGTTGCCGCTCAGCGAACGACCGTGTGACTTTGAATGGTTGTGCAAAGTGGTATATCCAGCTAGCATCTTCTGACACTTAAATGATGTGCCCGCCTCGGTAGCGTAGATGGTAGCGTGTGTGCCTGACGTTCAAGAGGTCCCTAGTTCGAAACTCGGTCAGGGTGAGGTACCTGGATAAGAATTTTTTCGGGGGTTTCCCTTATCATGAAAGACGAATGTCGGGTAGCTCTTAGCTCCATGGACCCTGGGCTCATTTGAGCATCATTTCACCCGTTTCATTCATCGTCCGATATGGCCTAACGTTGGAGAACATAAATTACAAAAAAAAAGAAAACACTTAAATGAACTAAACCTAAACTTGCAAGGACTAAAACAAGATGTTTTCACAGTTCATGGGAAAATTGAAGAAAGTATGGAAAGGTCGTAAAGTAAAGAACTCCTTAGGCTGTCCTTTCCTATTTTGGAACAATTTCTGACATCATCAGAAGAAACTTTGCTTTAAAAATATTAAAGAAGCCATAGCGGAAAACCTGAATAACCTATCAAAAACTTTGAGGAAGTACTTTCCAGCACCTGCAGATGATCAGAAGTAGTGGATAAGGTATCCTTTCGAGGAATAAGACATAGGAAGTATTGATAGCCTTTCAGAAAGAAAAAAAAAACAGGATCAACTAATAGAGTTATTTGACAGCAAAGGATGCAAGGTTATTGAACTTGCTAACAAAGGACGTATGTTGTGCCCTTTCCAACCACTTATATGTGCGAGAAAATATTTTCAGTGCTGCACAACATCAAGACATTAAAGAGAAACAGACTTACCAATCTACTTGCCAACGGACTTAAAGAGTAAAAATCACCAACATTAAGCCCATCTTAACGGAGCTTGTTCAATAAAAAACAGTTGCTTTGTTCCAGTGAACAAAGTTTCAAGCTTTTGCCATGTAAACTTATTTTTAGTAACCCAAAACTAACCTTACTGAAATGGTTAAAAGATCGATTCAAACATTATGAATAACTTTTTCATATGTATAAAATAGTTTCTTTGCATGGAAACAACATTCACTTTTATAACATGTGCCTAATGTTATTAATCCTTGGGTAATCCAAAGAGTGTGATATTTCAAATGTTTACTGATGTAAGGCTCAAGTTAAATGAAACTCTAGTTGGAAAAACTTGTATAAAATTTACTTCAAAGTGAAAAAAAAATTCTAATAAACAAAATTTAAAATATATATGTTTTTATTTAAAATAAATTGTATACGCAAGTTTATTTTATTTAGCTTAACTTTGATTTTTTAATTTATTATTAATTAAATTTAAAACTAAATATAGAAGAAAATATCTTAAATTATACATACAGTAATTATTTCAATTCCAATTATAAAATTCAACCAAAAGTGGACTCGTTTATATAAATTGAGTTGCCAAAGTTATCCGCGAACAACTTGTTAGATGATAAGGGGTTCCTTGAGGCAGAGGAGTTTGAGAAACACTGGATTAGAGGTAAAATAATCTGGTTTAAAATATCAATAATATTTAATATGTGACAAACATGATTGAAATAAACTTCTTTGATCCCAAATATATGTTTCGTTACAAAACGATTTCCTGTACAGATTTTTTTTTAGGATCACAGGAGTGACTTTATTGAATTTGAGATTCTCTTGATACACAAAACCGAAGCCCGCCCTCTCCCTGTGCACGTTGTTTCCGGTGGCAGTTCTGCATGACCGTACAGTTGGGAATTTTACGCCTGTGTACATTTTATACAGCTCTCCAAAACAGTGTCAGAATTTTAACTACCTGTCGTTCACAGCAAGCACGAAAGGTTTTTTCAAAATTGGATCAAGCTCTTTGCGAGAAAGCCGCACATTGGGACCGCTTGTGGTTTTATAGTTCATCATGGAGTAGAAGCAGTTTTAATTACTGCATGGAGACCTCTCCCACTGCGGTCTTCAAGCGGAGGGTTACAGCAGTAATCATCTCTGTAGGCAAAGATTTAAATACTCCACCAACTAGTTGTCTTTCTGAAAACTACTAAAGTGATGAGAATGCTACATTTAAGGGCTTACTGCTCAAGTTGTAATAATTACAAACAGTAAGTAGAGATGAGCAAAACTATATCCGTTATAGTCCTTTGTGGTGAAACTGCTACAGTTCTAACCAAGCTACTATTTCGGTTGTGTAATTGATTACTTTTGTCAGTAATGTCATTATGTAGAACGGACACTTGTTTCTTTAATGATTGGGATCGCAGTTAATCAGATAAGCAGTCTTTAACGTCAACTTAATCAGTATGTTCGGATGTTTCGATTCCCTTTTGTTAATGAGATGCACGCATGTTGTTCTTTATTCCACATTTTTTGTCTTTTGTTTTATTGTCGCCAGCTGTTCTCAATATTTTCTCTAGTCACTGAAAATGCAGGTACACGTCAGGTGTTTTATATTGGGCGTGCACTTTAGGGAACCTAATTTGTTTTATCCTCATTTCGTAAAATAATATTTTAGTAATTTAAGTTTACAAAACAACTACCGTCTTACCCACCGTTGTATGGTTAGCCTTTATAACCTTCGGTGACAAATGAACTAAGTCCCACAAACTTTATGAAATTATTGTGTATATATTTAGTACTTATCTAAAGGATTTTTATAGTGAATCCCCTTATTTAACCTTAATTCCAAATTCGTACAGTTGCGACTGCTTCAAATAGTAGGTACCCCCTCGATATTTCTAAGAACACCAAGAAAAAAAATAATTTCACTTAATATAAAATACCGGTTCTATGGTTTATAACGCACAGTTTTCTCTAACTATATAATTATTCCACATAACCTGCCAACTAACTTGTTTATAACATAAATACTCAGGAAATGAAGGATATTTGTGTTACCTGAGCTGGTTTAATAGTCATCTACTGTAGCATAGGTCTATAGAATATTAGAATAAAGGTTACTCGGAAGTTTTGACACTGTTACACAGCTGCAGTACCTATGTAATATATTCCATTAAAGTAACAAATATAACATAGGATCAATTACGGATGTTTCAGCTCTTACACACCATCTATGTAACCTCCTGGCAATTAAATATAACTATTTTGGTTTTATGTATACTCTGTGGAGTGTAACAAACTATTTATATTCTGTGGATTAGTAACAACTATTATCTACACCATGCCCCATACGAATCTGGATCCGTTCCCTTCAGCTGCCGTGGTGCAAGAGCTGTGGACCCCTAGCACTCGTGCACCTCTGACGTCGCTAGAGGAACCTCGGGTCGAACATTCGAGCCCCTTCCTGATTGGGAGTTGTTCGGATTGGGTTGGACTCGAGGGGAAGTGGTTCCCAATACCCGTGGGAGATTCGATACTTCTCCGGACGGGGTTGAGAGAAGCCATTTATTTCCGCGTACTAGCCAGCACAGCTAGTAGAAGGTGTGCTAGATCACCAGGTAGCTTTCCCCTTTGGGGTTGGCGGGTGTAAGTGGCGTATCCACTTCCATCCCGTCTTGAGTCCATAGGACCAGATTGAGGGGGGGGGCGCAGGTTAGTCTCTAGGTCTTGAGCTATGGAAAGCCCCACGGAGGCGTTGGGCACCCTTCTGGAACAGCTCAGTAACTCCCTGGTCATTAGAAGGGTGGTCCGTCATCACTTTGTGTGGAGAAGCACGTTCGTGTATTACTATAGGTTCCTGTGCGTATTCAAGATTTTAAATCCTTTTTATTATTTTATAAAATTGAAATTATAAGATGTATTACAGCCATGTCCGTCAAAATCAATTGGACTTTTCAGTGGTAACAAAGCATGAAATTTTGAAGATCTGTTGAGATTTAAGATACCCTACATTCACAGAAAAATTTTAGATTTCAAGATTCTACATATTAGATGTCTTGATTTCAATTATCCGTATATGCAAACTGAATTCAGCTACTGAAAACGAAAGGTCACTGACCAACTTAAAGAAAGTATTAAAACCTGATACGCTTGGACTACAGAGGTTTAAACATTACATCACCAACATAATTTATTATTTATGAATTCAGCGTGTTCCATACTCTGAAGGTATTTGAAAATTACAAGACGTCACGAGATAAAAGCAAAGAATGAAAATGTATTGTTTAACGTCCACTTTTGCTACATGCGATACTGCAGGCGGTGACATTGATGGCACATTAAATGAAGATGGAGCACCAGGGGAATGAGATGGCGGGGGAAACCGCAGATCCCGGAGAAAATCCACCTCACCGCTGTGTTTTCCACCACAAATCAGTGTTGCCATTGAATCTCACTACAGGTTGAGCGAAATTCCGCTACATTCCACTACAAAAATATAAGAATATATATATCAAAAACCTTTCTCTTTGAGGTGGCAAGATGTCCAAGACGAAGGGTTAATGGTGATTATGATGACTCTTACTTAATAAATTAATAGCTATCACTAGAAATAAATGAAGGGGAATCTGTACTGACTGCCTAAGGTAGTTTAAGAGCCGTTACTGCCAGAAAATTCCTTTGTCACTTCCTTTGCTTTGAATGTCAATTTTTACTTTTAGGAGGTCACTCAGTGTCTGAAGCTTCGGTTTATTCTTTTTTTAGAGTTAATATCAACCATCATGGAACACAATCATTCCACATCAGCGTTTACATGTGGCCCACAAGTAATAGTTTCGCGAATTTTGAAATACTCTAGAGGACATAACACCCTTCAAAACTCATTTTTCCTACTCTGCACCAGAACATATACTGTTTGATTCGGTTAACTTTTCTGTAATATATAATTGGTGACACAGAAACGCAACCTACTAAAACGTACTATTCACTAGATAAGTTGAAGGTAAGATATAAATGACAAAGAAGCCTGAGGCCATGATGTTAGCGAGCGTAGCATCATGCTACAGGGCAAAACGAGAAAGCGTATCGGGAAAAATTCGTAACACAGAGATGTTAAACTCAGCTTATCGCACATACACGGCGAGTTAAGTGTATGTATGGTCTATTCAGACGTAATAATGTCTTCTGGACAGCAATGTGTCATACTTCGGCAGCCGCAAGAAAACATATTACAGAGACACACGCTCGATTTGTGTTTCTAACTTACTCTACATCAACTTACTAATATTTCACTCCTCTAATCGAACAGATAAGACCCGATAAGAACGATCTCAGCGCTGGTCGCCTGAAGGTCGATAACGCCACAACGCTCTGTCGAGTAATATGCTTATTGTAGCTTGTATGAAGATCTTGAAGAATGATCACAATTTTTTTGGACAATGTACCTTTACTCATCGTCATAATTTTGATGGTGCTTCTCAAAATAGTCTCCCCTGAATGCGATGCACTTGTCCCAGCGTTTCCGCCAGTCTTCAAAGACATGCTGGAAACCATTTTTGAGAGATCCTTCAAAATCGCCTCCACAGCCTTTACCACTGTTTCTGATGATAGGCAATGCCTCACACAAAGACGTTTCTTCAAGTTAGGGAATAGAAAAAAGTTATATGGGCCTAAATCCGGACTATAAAGAAGGTGAGGGATTCACTTCACGTTGATTTTAGCAAGATATTCAGCAACAACATTGGCAATATACGGCCGCGCATTATCGTGGTGCAGCATTCAGCCTGCTTCACGGAAATGTGGTCTTTTGCGCCTGATATGGACTTGCAATGTTTTCAGGGCATCTCTGTAGTATTGTCCAGTTACTGAAGTGTGTGCAGGTACAACATGCTGATAAACCATCCCATGAATATCAAAGAATGAGATGACCATAACTTTCCCAGCAGAGGCAACCACTTTTGCTTTTTGGGGGTTGGTGATGAAGGAGATTCCCACACTGAGGTTTGCTGTTTGCTCTCAGGATCAATATGATGTAGCCAAGTTTCATCAGCAGTGATTACGTTTGAAAGAGACTCCGGATCTTCCTCTAACATCAACTTTAACTGCATGCTACCTCCACTGCAGGGGTAGGCAATACTGAACATGTCTGAACTTGTCTGGTTCTCACAGGCGGAAACCAGGAGTACCAACAATGAAAGTACTATGGCGTGTTTGTTACACATTGAGCTAACATAATACACTCCTGGAAATTGAAATAAGAACACCGTGAATTCATTGTCCCAGGAAGAGGAAACTTTATTGACACATTCCTGGGGTCAGATACATCACATGATCACACTGACAGAACCATAGGCACATAGACACAGGCAACAGAGCATGCACAATGTCGGCACTAGTACCGTGTATATCCACCTTTCGCAGCAATGCAGGCTGCTATTCTCCCATTGAGACGATCGTAGAGATGCTGGATGTAGTCCTGTGGAACGGCTTGCTATGCCATTTCCAGCTGGCGCCTCAGTTGGACCAGCGTTTGTGCTGGATGTGCAGACCGCGTAAAACGACGTTTCATCCAGTCCCAAACATGCTCAATGGGGGACAGATCCGGAGATATTGCTGGCCAGGTTAGTTGACTTACACCTTCTAGAGCACGTTGGGTGGCACGGGATACATGCGGACGTGCATTGTCCTGTTGGAACAGCAAGTTCCCTTGCCGGTCTAGGAATTGTAGAACGATGGGTTCGATGACGGTTTGGATGTACCATGCACTATTCAGTGTCCCCTCGACGATCACCAGAGGTGTACGGCCAGTGTAGGAGATCGCTCCCCACACCATGATGCCGGGTGTTGGCCCTGTGTGCCTCGGTCGTATGCAGTCCTGATTGTGGCGCTCACCTGCACGGCACAAAACACGCATACGACCATCATTGGCACCAAGGCAGAAGCGACTCTCATCGCTGAAGACGACACGCCTCCGTTCGTCCCTCCATTCACGCCTGTCGCGACACCACTGGAGCCGGGCTGCACGATGTTGGGGCGTGAGCGGAAGACGGCCTAACGCTGCACGGGACCGTAGCCCAGCTTCATGGAGACGGTTGCGAATGGTCCTCGCCGATACCCCAGGAGCAACAGTGTCCCTAATTTGCTGGGAAGTGGCGGTGCTGTCCCCTACGGCACTGCGTAGGATCCCACGGTCTTGGCGTGCATCCGTACGTCGCTGCGGTCCGGTCCCAGGTCGTCGGGCACGTGCACCTTCCGCCGACCACTGGCGACAACATCGATGTAATGTGGAGACCTCACGCCCCACGTGTTGAGCAATTCGGCGGTACGTCCACCCGGCCTCCCGCATGCCCACTATACACCCTCGCTCAAACTCCGTCAACTGCACATACGGTTCACGTCCACGCTGTCGCGGCATGCTACCAGTGTTAAAGACTGCGATGGAGCTCCGTATGCCACGGCAAACTGGCTGACACTGACGGCGGCGGTGTCCAAACTCTGCGCAGCTGGCGCCATTCGACGGCCAACACCGCGGTTCCTGGTGTGTCCCCTGTGCCGTGCGTGTGATCATTGCTTGTACAGCCCTCTCGCAGTGTCCGGAGCAAGTATGGTGGGTCTGACACACCGACGTCAATGTGTTCTTATTTCCATTTCCAGGAGTGTATAATAAGATTGGATTTTAGTGCGAGAGCTCATGACCGTAAAAATTATGATCATTCCTTATTGAACAGCCCTCGTATAAACACGTTGAAAACTTGACACCCATCGAGTAATATGTTTATACTGTCAGGCCTGGTGCTTAACGTAAACAAATAGATAATAACGTGGGCTACCATCCACTTAAACGATTCTTGAACCCGATCTCCCTAAGAATAGCTCCCTAATATTATGGCATTGTCTTTTAGGATACGTTTGATTTTAAAAATAAAAGTCGCTACATGTTTTTAAATTTTTCGTATTTCTCCGCTATTTCTCCCGAATGCTCAAATGTAACTGTCACAAATCTCATATTGCGATCGCTGGGATCGAACCCGGGCCGCCTTGGTGAGAGGCGAGTGGTATTAACTCAGCCAGAGCGCGGTCTGAGAAGCAAAGAATATATGTGGGTGTACATTAAATATTGTCAAGATAACTAAAACAGAAGAAAATAGATTGAACGTTTCAAGTACGCTTATTTCGTTTAACTTTAATGGAAATTTTAATAAACAATAAACTTGAATTAATTGTAAAATAAGTATTATCAAGTATTTCTATAGTTTTAGCGCATGTAAGTGATGATAAACATTCGTATACGTACAGGAGGGTTAAAAATTAAAGACCTTTATTACCATATAAGGACAAAGTGTTCAGTGTGACTAACATATTTTCTTGATGATGTACAAGAGTATTGACGTACGACAAACCTTAAGTAAGCTAATTCTAAAGCGAGGGCGGCGCCAGAGAGGTCGATGGTTACAACGGCTTGCTCTATTGTAAGCAGTTGTTCTGTTTGCAGCCAGTAAAATTAAGTCAGGACTTCAGAGACTTGACTCAAAGGCCGACATTGTAAGAGAATTCCCACTTGTACCGTTCCTATACCTCATGTAGATTTAACTTGATCCCATTTGCATGTTTCATTTCGTTAACCTGGTTTCGTTGCTTCAGATGGGTTCTAAAAACAGGCACCAAAAATGTGAAAATTGGCGGTTAAAAATAGTAATAATTATTTTTAGGTTATCTATCCGAAGGTTCACATTTAGAACTGACAATAGCGGAATAACTGTAAATATATGCCAATGTTCACATACAGCTGTGTGATTATTCAGTCATTTTTAAACGCTCCATACAAAATTCAATATATTGAAAACGAAGTAAAGTGCATATGAGTTATTGAAAGTTAAATGCATAAAGCATGGAACTAAAAACTGGATGCGGTTACAGTGGATAACATTAAGTAATATTGAATCCCAATCCAGTATCCGCATTAAATTTTGGTTTTACGCTCTGCACTTAAAAATTAAATACTACATTTGGTGTTCCCTAAAATATATGAATGTATTTAAACTTGTTTTACTACTCTTATGGGTTATGTGAATTAAAGCTATACGATGAGGTATTTAAAAGGCATACTTCACTCGTTGAGAAGTGTTTAGGATTGATTGATTTCCTGCGTTGAACTTTTGAGTTTGTCGTCTGAAAGAAACAAAAATCTCCACCTGTATCGAAGACAATGAAAGTGAGTCCACGCATAGCGCAAAGCTGACAACTGAAAGTTTAAACTGTTCATATTCCTGAAAAGATACCACTTCGCGAGCTTGGCTGCACCGTGACTGAGGGGTTAGACTGTCAGCAAGGCGGTCCGGGTTGGACCCCAGGCGACCACTAAATGAGCTTTGTGGTAGAAAACACGGCGCTGGGGCGGGTTTTCTCAGAGATATCCGATTTACCCCGCCATCTCATTTCACCGGCGCTCCATCTTCATCTCATATATCATCAGTGTTACCGCCTGCGGTGCCGCATGTAGTAAAAGTGGGCGTTAAACACTACATATTTACATTTTTCGCAAGCTTCTATGAAACCTCTAAAAAAGAAAAATATATCGCAGCTTGTATATAAGAGCGATAAAAGATGGAAGTCGAGAATTGTGGAAAAGAGAAGTGATGCGAGTGACTGAAGACTGTTCCCGCTTCATCCACTTACCAAGAACTTACGCTTCCACTTTGTATTTACTGCTCATATTCTGAAGTCATGTATAGCTCTAGTGTTAACGGACCAGGGAAGCTCTGAAAGAGCATTTCTATGCCAAAATTTTAGGCGAAGTTCGACAATAACTACTTTATGACTGAGCTGCAATGAAAATCAACAGCTATGAAGTTTATCGTTTGGATTATTAAGAAATGATTTCCTGATAATCCAGTAGTATTAGACTTAATATTAACGTATCCCTTTTCCCAACTCAGTACCACGCAGAACTAACGTAAAAGAACAGTTGCTGTAAATAATCATCTAATGAATGTTTGTTACTTCGAAAAACCTGGTAGATATCCATGAAACTGTTAAGACTTCGGCGCTTATTTGGAGCCTGCTCGGTCCCACCTCAACCTCATAATAAAGGAGAATGGTCCTGGCAGGTTTTGAAACTATTATAACACTTCTTATAATTACAGGAATTTTTTAATATGAAATCTTTCCATTAATGACACAGTTTTTATTTTTTTAACTAGAAGACTAAAAGGAATTGGATTAATGAAACAAGGAGCTCGAGGTTGATAATAGTGAAAGTGACGGAGAGACATCTTTCACAAATAGAACATTGTTGATAAACTATTTGGCTTTAGGTCTTTGCCAATTGAGTAAATCACATTTGTTGAAATTATTCCGTTGTACAGATTGATCACACCAGAAAACTAGTTATATTAAGTTGCGCTTCCTATAGTTGGAATGGTAATTTAATAACAAAAATGTAACATTACTTTTTGCTTTTTAGAAATTGCATAAGATAGTCTGTTTAGCTTCATTATCATTGTTTGAAAAAAGTATTACCATACATACCTACGTGGATAATTATTTAATGAATTTATTATCATTAAGGTTATTTTTATGAGTATTTACCCGTGTTGCGTATAATAATTGGCTAATCTTAAATGTCAGACACGTAGCTCGCAAGTGCTCCATTTTTTTCGTCACTTACTATACGCCAACTTACTAATACTTCAGTATTCTAATCATCAGATAAGGAAACGATCTCAGCGCTGGTCACTGAAGGTCAATACGCCTCAACGCTTTGTAGGGTAGTACTAGAGTGTAGGCGCTGTTATCTATTTATATCGTACGTCTGGATATCGGAGAGGAGTAGAGGTAAACAACAAAACACTTACTTATGGCAAACGCTAAGGAGAAGAACAAAAATGACTTATTTAATTCTGATGTGAAAATTCTGATTCCTACATATCCGTTTTATTTAACTATAGAGCTTCCATGTATGGCGATATCATCTAAGGATGAATATGAGATGTTATGTCTGCAGAACTGCCTTGTCATCTCTGCAATCCATAAAACCGATTAAGGTATTTACTTTCTCCTCATCACTGCTATCCAAACCAAAATTGATTAATATTCTTTCTATTTCTTCTTCCGTCTCCATGCCAATATTCTATGGACTTAATATTGATACATTTTTTCCAATCCTCTTCATTGTTGTTATTTAAACACTGATTAGTCGCTTAAGTGCGTTTTAAGTCATAGAACAGACATATTTCTGCTATATTTTACTTCATGATATTCCATATCACTTCAATGGGGTTAAAATCGCAGTGATACGGTGGCAATCTAAAACCTGCGCTGCAATAAAGTGTTCCGCAGACCCTTAAAGACCCTTTAATATTCCTCAGATTGTTTTCTATCCAATACCGAAATTAGCTTGCTTATTTACTGAATAGAATAACTTCTTCACAATTGGAATTTCTTTACGCATTTCATAATACTCTAAAAAAAAAAAAAAAAAAAAAAAAAAAAAAAAAAAAAAAAAAAAAAAAAAAAAAAATTCTACAAACAACGCAGTTACCGAAATAGTCCATTTGGAACTTCTTTTTCCGATTACGTTCTTTTCCTGGAGTGGTAACTCCTGTATCTGAAACATTAGCTCTTTCAAAATTTTTAACGATTATTTTTATTGTGGCTTCACTTTTTCCAAATGCCGTAGACGTTGCCACTGTCCTTTGCAAAGTAAGAAGTAGACCACTGTGCTTTTTCTCCGCGCAGAACTGGAAAACATTCTGCTTTAGGACTTTACAGCCCACCGAGGTGACTTTATTTTCAGTTTCTATGTTTGAAAATTATTCTGCGTTACGCATGCGTCAAACCATAAGTAATAACTAAAATAGCAACTTAATACGCAACCTAAACCAGCTATCACAACACTCGTAGCTCCTACAACAGTCACACGTAAACAAAGTTTAAGATTAATATAATTTTGAGTCGAACTAATACTCTATGCTCCACTTATTGCTAATATTTACCTAGAACGCGTTTCGTTAGGATCTTCCTAACATCAATAGCTGCTGTCGACTAATAGATGTTGGTTTGGTGAACTCCTTGGACACGATAGGTGCGTCTCTGTCGGTATCTTTATGAATTTGAGGTTTGAGTTTTCTTCGAAATTAAACAATTTTCTTTCATATTTCTTTATGAAGATTTTTCCCGCGTGGTTAATGCAGCTGGACCTTGGACACTTTTTAATAAGTGGATTTCTCGTTCTATATCGCGGTTCTCCTTCCAAAAATGGTATGCTACTACCAATTTATCTATTTCTTTGTTTCTGAAATTCCTAAAATGCTCTTTAAGCCTAATTTTTAAGTTCCTTTTAGTTTTTCCAATGTAAAAGCTGTCACAGCTTTTGCAGTTTATCCGGTACACACCTGTTATTTTGTCTGTGGGTATCTCCTTTGTATTATGTGATTTCAAAAGGTGTTGTACACTAAATTTTTTCTGTGTTTAATTTCGACACTACCTTTGAAGAAAACCAAAACTTCAAGTTCATCCAAACCAACATCTATTAGTCGACAACAGCTGATGATGTTAGGAAGATCCCAACGAAACGTGTTCTAGGTAAATATTAGCAATAAGTGGAGCATAGCTTACCGCTTTAATAGGTAGAGAATACTACTGTGCTCCTACCTGCCAAGTTTTAATTCTCCATCTTAAATCCGACGAATATTATAATGTTTTATATTAAGTAATTTCGGAAAATTATATATATACACAGTACAAAATTTAGGCAGTGAGAAACCATGTTGTTATTGGGTTTACATCGGGGGACAGAGCAATAGACATGCAAAGGAGCTTTGAAGGCAATTTTTAAAAGAAACTACAATCCCTAACTCCTTGCATTGGCCGTATGTGTGAAATAAACAAAAGACAACCCTTTATTCAAGGAAACGGCGACATGTATGACAGGCACCACCCGTCTAACGTAAGCAGAGAGCAGGAAATGTGATGCTGTAAAAGTGAACAAGTTTGCAAGAAGAGCTCCTAGGACTATGTTTACAGCGTATGACAGATTGTGAAGTGGTACGTGAGGCTACTTAACTGTTTTATAAATACTTATAGTTATGGAAGAGGAAACTAAGAAGCAACGAAATATTGGTAAGCTAAGAAGTAAAGACCGCATATTAGTATTGCTATGGTGTCTTATGTTATTTTTCAAGTAAAATTAGTATCTCTAAGGCAGTGAAAGAAACAGCTAACGCTACCGGGTGTTCAGAAACTTTAGTATATACGAGGTTGGGTCTAAAAGCAATGCCTCTTATTTTGTTTTGCCTTAAGTAAGTAAGCTATGTGAAAACTTTGAATTTGCTGCAATTCCTCAAAAGTTCTTCTCCAACCCCTGCAGTAGTAACGTTCTAAGTCAACAGGTGGCAGCACTGCATTCTCTTGCAAAATGGCTGACATCGACATTCGTATAAGACAGCGTTCTGTGGTTGCATATTTGACTGCGGAAGGTGAAACGCCAATTCGCATTCACGAAAGGCTAAAAAATGTGTATGGTGATGCAACGGCGGATGTCAGCGCTGTTAGACGATGAGTTCGTCGCTGTAACGAAGCTGAAGGGCAAACACCATTGGCAGATGAAAAGCGAAGTGGCAGGCCGGTAAATGCAGTGACTCCATGCAACATTCAGCGAGTCGATGGCATCATTCGTGTTGATCGCCGGGTAAAAACAGGTGAATTGTGTCGCATTACCTCCCTCAGTAAAGGCAGTGTGATGACGATTATTCAACAACTTACTCAAAATTTTGTTTACGTTGCGTACCAAGAATGTTAACCGCCCAAAACAAAGAAATAAGGAAAACAATAGCCTCCGAACACTTGCAGCGCTTCAATTTGGAGGGAGAGGAGTTTCTGGAAAAAATTGTTACTGGAGACGAAACCTTGGTTCATTGTTTTGAACCTGCATCAAAGAGGCGGTCAATGGAATGGTATCACACAACGTCACCAAAGAAAAAAATAATTCAAAACTCAGCGGTCGGCAGGGAAAGTTATGGCGACAGTGTTTTGGGATGCAGAGGGTGTGATTGATTTTTTGGAGCAGGGGTGCACAATAAATTCTATCCAATACGTCAGAACTCTCAAAAAGCTGAAAGCACGTCTTCGCCGAGTTCGCCCAACAAAAACTATGGCGGATATTCTTCTTTTGTATGACAATGCAAGACCACACACCAGCCGTTACACCACTGCAGACATTGAGAAATTGGAATGACAAGTCTTCCCTCACCCCCATACAGCCCTGAACTGGCACCATCAGACTTCCATCTGTTTGGGCTACTCTAGGAAGCTCATCGTGGGATTCATTTTGAAGATGAGGAGGCTGTGAAAACGTCCGTGCGTCAATAGCTTAGGAAGCAAGACCGTGTGTTTTACCACACAGGAATACATGCCCTAATTAAAAGGTGGATCAAAACTGTGCAAAAGGATGGATATTATATTGAATAGTGACAAATTAATCGTCAATGTTTTAGTTTTCAAGCTATGTAAGTTGGATTAAATTTTCTTGGGTATTAAAAGAGAAAAAAAATATGAGGCATTACTTTTTGACCCATCCTCGTAAAATAAAAAAAAAATGAACGAATGAAAGGTCTCCAATGAACTCAATAAAAAGTATGGGGAAACAAACGAACGCTAGGTTAACGCAAAATGTTGGAGCAGTACAAAGCGGAGTGTGGCATATTATTGATCCTTTGCTGCTTGAAAACAATCCACCCACATTGAATCTAATAATTTTGACAAGGGTAAACAGTGATAATAACACCCTAGCTAATTTCTCAAGGGGCACACTGAATCGGCTCCTACACAATTTCGTGTTCGAACACGAAAGAAGCGGTAATAAATATATTCGTAGTAATAGAATGTATTATCATATTTGTCGTCGAGGCTAATGATGACGAAATGAAATTAATTGCACCCTTATCAGATGACAGTGAAGGAGCATAAAGGTAAACAACATGTTTATAGCATATTTAAAACTTTTACCATTGCATGCCTCCATTTGGTTTGTTGTCTACAAAATAGTGTTTTGAACTACTGAAGTAACAAGTAAAAGGAGGAGTAAAAATTAACATCCATGTACTCAAAATTTTAATACTTTAAATTAGAATTTAATAGCAGTGTGGACAGTTCCATATTAAGGATGTATCATTTACAATACAATATCAAACCGTCAGAGCGGTCGCTGCCGTGGCCGAAGTTCCGATTTTACGTATAGTGCATATGGCTACAGGGCGCCCCATAAGACATGTACTTTCTTTTAAGCGTGAGACACGCTATAAACTGTATTTTGTGACGACTGAAGACAAAGAAGAAATATACACTGTCGATTTTAGCCTATGGTGTTGATATTGTACGCCACACTAGTAGAAGTATGAATAATATTCGTATAAAATGGCAAAATTTTAAAATTTGGAAGTAAACATTAGAACGAAGAAATGAGACAAGATTAGGCTCTAATTCACGATGTTGGTACCCTGCATACCTCTTGACACTCTGTTATGGAATTATGCAGTGTCTCAAGATCCTTGCTTTTCTTTTAAATCCCATACAATATAATGGACACTGTCTTTATCCAAAGAAACCGCCAATGTTTTTCCTCACCAGCCCGTGCTGTGATAACATCAGGAACGTTTTAGTGTCTCCTAAACCAACTTTCTTCCACATCCCTCGCTTTTCATCAACATCACGTTTTCAATTCCTTTCTTTCTCTTTCTACAGCTATCATGTATGTCTCTTTCTTCATATTCCATTCCTGCAGCATATCTCGACATTATCGCAGTGCACCTCGCGCTAAATTCCTTCGTGGTCCTCCTGCAGAATTTCACTTTGCGAACGTGAATCAATTTCGGCCCCGCGGGCGAGAATGCAAAACAGGTTAGCTCCTTGGCACCTAAACTAAGAAAAAAGGAAACTGTTCGTTGGGGTGATGAAGACAATGAACACCACTTTTCTCTCTGTGATGCTCCAGTAGTTACCGCTAACGAAATGTTCATGTACACACTGTGCAAAATTCAGTAAGTAGGTACATGATCTTAGGTGTACCTTGAAGCATAAACGATAACATTCGAGACTTCTTGACTGATAAGAGTGGCTCTTCCTCTTTCATTTTGTTTGTGTGCTTGCATTTTATAGGGAAATTTAAATGAGAAGTGCTATTTGGCACTTTCCTTGCTATTTATTTTACATTATGTATGTGTGTATGTATGTATGTATTTATTCACTGCAATTGGGTACTACCCGGTGGCAGAGTTAAGAATACAGATCAAATTACAAATACTAGATTTACCACAATAACACAATAAACAATACAAACATAATATTATTTTACTTTAGTCACTTAAAACATATCTAATTACTTCTCTATTTACATATTATATACCATTATACTTCAAAAGTTAAACTATAAACCATCTACATTTTTCTAAATTTCTTCAGCGACAGGGGACAGCTCTGAAAGACTGCTACAGGCAATTCATTCCATTCTTCAATGGTTCTATTAACAAAAGAAAATTTTCCTACGTCGGTTCTGTATCTTCTACCCTTAATTTTATACCTATGATCGTTTCGTCCATAATAATCCGGATTATCTAACCTTACACTAACGTCCACCCATGCCTTTACACCAGCATTAGCATTATGAGAAATGAAATGAAATGTCTAGTGTTTAACGCCCGTTATTACTACATACCGCTACGCAGGCGGTGACACTGATGATACATGAGATGAAGACGGAGCACCGGGGGAATGAGAAGCGGGGAAACCAGATATCCCGGAGAAATCGCGCCCCTATCGCCATGTTACCCACTACATATCTCACTTTGCGGTTACCTGGGAACGAACCCGGGCCGCCTTGGTGGGAGCCAAGCGATCTAACCCCTTGGCTACGATGCGGCCACATTATGAGAAGCGTCGTAATGCAGTTTTCGGATAAGAAGGAAAGGTTACACAAAGTACAACATACTACTACTATCTGAAATGTATCGTGAAGAGCATTAGTTAATGACTTTTGAATAAACAGAGTTAATAAATTAATTGATGGAAATTAATCATGCCTCCTACTAGCCGCGTATAGGCTAAGGTTTTGATAGTCAACCTGAAAAATTAAATACAATTACCAGGATTTGAACTACGGATCTTCCGTTTTCCGTCTGATAGCTCTTAACCTTTGAGCTAACTTGGCCAATGTGCCGGTATGGCATTTAACTCTCCATTTAACTCGTATGTTTTCCCGTTAAACCGCTAGGAGCCCCTGTATTCGAGATACATACCGTTTGCGACGACTCACTATTGTAAGTACTTGATTCCCAGGCTTCATCGTTAAACCATTATGAGAATTGATCACTTTTCTATTAAATGTTTATTAAATTATTTCTAGCCTAAATTTATGTAAATGTGAAGTGTTTGTCTTTTCGATGCCGTTAATAGTAGCATTCCTTTCTCGCAGTAAAGCTAGTGAAAAGTTTCATGGTGCGATCTTCTCCCTGCATAGTCAGTTGTAAGCCAGCTAGTGCAGTATTTATTTAAATATCTGACGTAATTCATTAAAAGTATATTCGCGTTTTCCCTTGTCCGACCCACCCTCTCTTTTCAGGGAGGTTCTAAGAGAAAGAAGAAATATGCTCGCTGACGTCTCAGAGCAACCAACTGACTTACACTGAGTCATAAGATTATTTTCGATATCGACTTAATGCATCTTGAAACAATAGTTATGTTTTAACAAACCACAACATGAATTAACGCAAGGCTCTTGGTTCTTATTTTGTTATACTAAAGCTTTGAATCACCTGTCAAATGCGTTTATAGCAATTGCGGAGGGAAACTGGAAGTTTGACACATATATACTAAGACTATTTTAAGCTATGGCCATTTATTACTGACGTTTAATGCATATAAATATATTTTTTTCTTCTTTGAAGTAAGATTATTTGATTGAAGTTACAGCCACGCCAAATCTTCTAACACAGAACTGTAGCTATATACGCCCCTTTTTAGTAGTAATTAAAAATCCAGAAATTATTCCAGAAATCCCACGTAAAGCTGCAGTAGCAAAATTTAGATTGCTTAGGGAACATGATTATTTGGCTAAACACTTACACAGAATAGGAATTTATACAAGTTCAAATTGTCCTCTGTGCAACAAAGAAGAGGAAATGACTGAAGAACATCTTTTAACCTGTGAAGCCCTACTTACTGGACCCACTACACAGAAATATTGGAGAGCAAGAGAGCTAATAGCTTCATTGCCAAAGCCTAGTACTTGACAACAAAGAAGAGGAAATGACAGAAGAACATCTTTTAACCTGTGAAGCCCTACCTGCCGGACCCACTACACAGAAATTTTGGAGAGTAAGAGAGCTAATGGCTTCATTGCCAAAGCATAGCATTTGACAACGAGGAAGAGGAAATGACTGAAGTACATCTTTTAACCTGTGAAGCCCTACCTGCCGGACCCACTACACAGAAATATTGGAGAGCAAGGGAGCTAATGGCTTCATTGCCAAAGCCAAGCATTTGAAAACAACAACAACAACAACAACAACAACAACAACAACAACAACAACAAGTGACCTTCACAATTAAACCGGAAAAAGCTCCCTTCTCCCCCTGAAACCTAGATAATTATCTGTGTGCCCAATTGCTAATGTTCCGAACTGCTACTACTCGCTAGGTTGTGCAACTTAAGACCTCTGGTTTTGCACGCCACTTCTCACTATTCATCACAATATCGCTCCTAGAACCGATTGAGTTACCAGAAATTTATGTCGCTTCAGAAAAGCAACTATCACATTTGTTTAGTCGTTATCGCTAACACAGTCAAGGATATTCAGTTATAAAAGGACAGCAGCATTGTCTTTATATTTGCAAATGTATAATTAAAGTTTATCTCAATTTATCGAGAAGTTGATATAAAAATGTATGTATGTATGTATGTATGTATGTATGTATGTATGTATGTATGTATGTATGTATGTATGTATGTATGTATGTATGTATGTATGTATGTATGTATGTATGTATGTATGTATGTATGTATGTATGTATGTATGTATGTATGTATGTATGTATGTATGTATGTATGTATGTATGTATGTATGTATGTATGTATGTATGTATGTATGTATGTATGTATGTATGTATGTATGTATGTATGTATGTATGTATGTATGTATGTATGTATGTATGTATGTATGTATGTATGTATGTATGTATGTATGTATGTATGTATGTATGTATGTATGTATGTATGTATGTATGTATGTATGTATGTATGTATGTATGTATGTATGTATGTATGTATGTATGTATGTATGTATGTATGTATGTATGTATGTATGTATGTATGTATGTATGTATGTATGTATGTATGTATGTATGTATGTATGTATGTATGTATGTATGTATGTATGTATGTATGTATGTATGTATGTATGTATGTATTTTTTTTTTCTTTATTGATAACAATCAGCATGCCCCACTACATAGTAGTATTACATGCATTACATTACATTTTTCCAACATTTGATTTTACAAATTGTACATATTTACATGTTAATATTACATTAGATCTTTTAGCAGTTGATTTCACAAGTTATACATATTTACATATCTTTATAGGTTAATTGAATTTATGTATTTACAGAATGCTTTTATGTGGTGTTTTACAAAAGCATTCTGTAAATACATAAATTCAATTAACCTATAAAGATATGTAAATATGTATAACTTGTGAAATCAACTGCTAAAAGATCTAATGTAATATTAACATGTAAATATGTACAATTTGTAAAATCAAATGTTGGAAAAATGTATGTATGTATGTATGTATGTATGTATGTATGTATGTATGTATGTATGTATGTATGTATGTATGTATGTATGTATGTATGTATGTATGTATGTATGTATGTATGTATGTATGTATGTATGTATGTATGTATGTATGTATGTATGTATGTATGTATGTATGTATGTATGTATGTATGTATGTATGTATGTATGTATGTATGTATGTATGTATGTATGTATGTATGTATGTATGTATGTATGTATGTATGTATGTATGTATGTATGTATGTATGTATGTATGTATGTATGTATGTATGTATGTATGTATGTATGTATGTATGTATGTATGTATGTATGTATGTATGTATGTATGTATGTATGTATGTATGTATGTATGTATGTATGTATGTATGTATGTATGTATGTATGTATGTATGTATGTATGTATGTATGTATGTATGTATGTATGTATGTATGTATGTATGTATGTATGTATGTATGTATGTATGTATGTATGTATGTATGTATGTATGTATGTATGTATGTATGTATGTATGTATGTATGTATGTATGTATGTATGTATGTATGTATGTATGTATGTATTTATGTATGTATGTATGTATGTATGTATTCACTGCAATTGGGTACTACCCGGTGGCAGAGTTAAGACTACAGATCAAATTACAAATACTAGATTTACAACAATAACACAGTAAACAATACAAACATGATATTATTTTAACTATAGTCACTTAAAACATATCTAATTAATTCTCTATTTACATATTATATACCATTATACTTCAAAAGTTAAACTATAAACCATCTAGATTTTTTCTAAATTTCTTCAGCGACAGGGGACAGCTCTTAAAGTCTGCTACAGGCAATTCATTCCATTCTTCAATGGTTCTATTAACAAAAGAAAATTTTCCTACGTCGGTTCTCTATCTTCTACCCTTAATTTTATACCTATGATCGTTTCGTCCATAATAATCCGTATTATCTAACCTTACACTAACGTCCACCCATGCCTTTACACCAGCATTAGCTTTGAATAATGCTACCAACCTACGTTTTTTACGCCTAATTCTTAATTCCTCCCATTTAGTCTCATCTCCTTTTATACGCCCAAAATACTTGCCTCTTTTTATGAATTTTACTGCCCTCTTCTGTATTTTTTCTAATGGATCGATTTGGTTAGCTCTATACGGGTCCCAGCATGCTACTCCATATTCCATAACCGGCCGCACTAAGGCCTTGTAGGCAATTTCCCTGGACCTAGCACTCCCCTTTTTCAATATTCTCATTACGAAATGTAATGCCTTCCACGCATTCCTAGATGTGGATTTTACTTGTTCGTCCCATCCAGCATTACTTGCCAGGTACACTCCAAAATATTTGCAGCTGTCCACCTGTGGAATTTGCGCCCCTCCCATGTGATAGTTAACAATAATTTTGCCCTTAGTTCTACTAAAAACAATGGACTTACTTTTCTTGGCATTAATTGACATTTTGTTAGCCGCAGCCCAATTACAGATTTCATTTAAATCATCCTGAAGAGTATAAATAAGTATAGTTTGTAGAAAGTGAGTAGAGAAATGCCTGTGAATGCAACACGTCCGAGCTTTACTCTCTCTCTCTCTCTCTCTCTCTCTCTCTCTCTCTCTCTCTCTCTCTCTCTC
>CM060955.1:36494667-36648439 GCA_030765055.1 Mantis religiosa
CAAGAAATAGAAAGAAACTGCTGTTAACGTAATAAAACTACCCAAGCTGAAGGTTCCTCACCCTCTCACTTCTGAAGTATGAGAAAGAGATTTAATCATTACCATTGAAACTTGCATTACTTCGAAGCACATATCTGTGTCTATTAAAATGCCGGGTCTAGGAGGACCCATTTCCATTATTCCGGTTGGGCCAGAATCCAGAGCGATCAAAAATGCATAACGTGTAAGCTAAAGGAAAGCGGTTAAGAGAAAGGAAGCACCGAAGAAAAGTAGAGATGGAAGAAATAGAAAATTGATGACGTGTTGTAAATTGGGTAATCAAATGGAACTGCCGGCCACTTCCTTCCGCTGAACACGATAAAGGAAAAAAGAGAGGGTTTGCTAGAGAAAGACATCGCGTTGAATCTGTGCCATAAAATTTTCGAGTGAGAATACATTAAGGGCGGAAAGCGTTGGGGTATGACCCGCAAATGGGGTGGAGGGTGGGAAAGCTAGCGATGCAGATGAATGTAAGAGGGGGTGGCGGTTCTCTATGATGTATGTGTGCCATATCGCACTACGAGAATAGCTAAGGCTGCAATATTCTCTTCTTTGTCACGTGGTGAGGAATAAGAAGAATAGGGGATGAGGAGACGAATGTAAACAAGCTGTGAGGCCTACGACGTTCCAGTCTGGACTTTTATACAGCGGCGGCACGGTAACACCTTACGTTTGGGTTATGATACATCCAAAAGTGTTGAACGTATTGCACTTACAGTAATGATTTAAATCTAACCACCTAAATCAACCACGCTACTCCTTTGAAATCCAGGAGATATGGCAACAAGGTCACTAGCAGTCCTTTAACCCTTAGTTGGTAACATGTACAAAATTGGTTACGGTAACAGCCGCCTGTGAGACAAACATTATCAAATTTTGCATTTTAGGTTTACTTTATTGAGCATAAAAGATAAATAACTTTTCAGAGATATTAGTACTGATAACTTTATTCCATTTAAGCACATCCTGCTATAAAATACGCAAGAAACACAAAATAAAATATTTGTCTTTCATGTGAAACAGCTCGTGAAGTTGATTATACTTACGTAAAAATCACAAAATTGAGATTGGGATTGGGATTTCATAGTGGAGGGGATTCGGTACGTAGGCCAGCATGCTGAGCCCATTGTTCCTATGCCCCCAAGTGGGAGCATCCCCGGGAGGAATGATGAGGCAAAGGAGACAGAGGACGGCCGACCCTTGAGCCACGACAGTACAGAGGGCATGGTCCCCACAGTTCCTTAGAGACTTCCCCAAACAGGCCAGGACAACGAACTTGCTCCCCTACAGCGGGGCAGCAACGAGCCCAGCAGCTGAGCCCCAAAGGTCCTAGGCAGATGATCCGAGCCCCAAAAGTCCCTGGCTGGTACTCCTGAAATAGTCCCAGCAGAGCAGCGGAGACCGGCAACTGACCTACCGGAGGAGGAAGTACTGTCCTCCACAGGAGAGATAGTCTCCGAGTCCTGAGACACACAGGGGTTGGCGAAGGTTCCCACACCCTCCCTGCACAGGTTTATGATACCCCATGTCAGTACAGTTACAGACCATTCAAAAACATTCTGACGGCTTCTACTTTTGCGAATGGATCTTCTCGGTTTTAGTGCACAGAGTGAATAGGGCGCATGTTTTTTTTCAACGGTCTGCTCCTTGTGTAGCAGGCGTTCTCTGCCACACACATTCGCTGTCTTAGTCCCACTGTGTAAGGCAGCGCATACCTTTCAGGGACCTTCTTTGCGTAGCTGGACAGTAGTGTTCCTCGGAGTATATCATCCTGCCATGCACCACCGAGACACCCACCGACGCTTCTCCCTTGAAAGAGACCTCCAGGTGAGAGAAATGATATGAAATGGAAATGGAGATGAAATGGGAGGACAGGAAATTCAGGGGATGTAATTAACCTATCCAGCATTCGCCTAGGGAGCCGGGAAAATCCCCGAAAAAGCCCATGGGTCAGGTAGGTCGGCCATGGGAATTGAACCCGGGCTTCCCGAATGCGGGCCACAGACGAAACCGCCTGAGCCATCTCGCTCGGTAAATAGTATATTACTGCTTCAAATAAAATAGCCTCTAAAGCTGGCATTTGTTTTGAGAGATATCTTCACCTCTATGCAAATAAGGTAAACAATTACATACTTTCTACACATATTTTACATACTTCCATGGAACACTGTAACCAATTGGGTTTTATCATGCTTCACTCACTCGTATGCCTTCGTCCTATTTAACGTGTAGGGACAATGACGTTTTTTCTCTTTTCTAGCTTGTCGTTTCTTATATTTTTGCAGGAGAACCATCTCTATTGTGAATTTGTGCGTTCGTAGAATTAAAAGTCCGAATTGCAGATGTTCCAAATGTTCTTCATTTCCGTAGAAATACACTTTTCAATTCTCACGTAACAACATTACGTCTCATACACACCACAGTCTACCAAGGTCGATGACAATAACAAACAGCGTTCTGATTACATCAGCTCTCGATACAACACTCTACAGCTGTTTACTGCTTACGACTCTCGCGACTGACTCATGGCGAGTCATCGGTTTCTTAAATATCTCATTGATAAATTGTAGATATTTCCTGACCAATAAAGAAACCGAAAAATCTCTATCAATCAAGATGTCACCAAACATTTCCACTTATCTCAGTTTGTTTGTTTCGGCAGAACTTTATCTCGCGCTATCTTTAACTGCTTATGCAAGTTCTTTATTACCGTGAAACACTATCCGTCTGTTATCTATATGCGAAGAAACCTTTATGCCCGTTGCCGCGACACTGTGCTCTTCACCCAGAATGTTCGAAACGAGTTTCCTGAGATCATCCGGTACATTTAGAATCTGGAGCCTTCCTCTGATTAGATTTATTCCTATGTTTTTCTTGAACTCAAATCTTTACATATTACCTTTGTAGAGATATATAAGATACCTATTAGCGCAGCTCAATGGTATTAGGAAGTACAGATGTATTATTTTATCTTGAAAAGTGCAAAGCGATGCGCAGTGGTATCTGGACGAGTCCAGCTCAGAACGGTTGCAACTGGAGGGGAGGGCAGGTCAGTTGTGTATCAGCTGCGAGCAAGTAAACACCTGCAGAGCTACTCGGTAATACTACAGCTTGTTTCAAAATGTGCTTGTCTCCTGGTTCCAGGAGAGCATTTATAAATGACGCCTCCTAGCAGCACATTAGGAAATAAAGTGCTACTTTTAAAAACACGAGAAGTAATAACCAACATCCATAGATTTAATAAAGAAACAATGGTCTGGGTCTGCTATAAAATTCTGGGGAAGGGTATCTGAGGCAACAGTTGTGTCTAAAAGCAGTTTAGGTGAGTTATTGAGGAAAGAAAAGCCATTGGTGCTAGCGCAACAACGTCCTTCTCTATGCCCAGTAAACAAAGATTAAGAACATGCACAAAATCTAATTTGTATGTTTTAATTCAGAAATAGTTAGGCGAACTGTGAATAATTTTAAAACACAGAAAAACAAAGACCAACTTTGAAGAAAGTGCTGACGAAGCTTAAAAATTCTACTGACTTTCTAAGCAGTTTCTGAACATTAAGAAGAGTTCTTTTGAAGCTAGGATTTTTTGAAGATAAAAAAACACTAAGGCTGACAGACAAATTTTAATCGAACGTCGCACCATACGTGCAAAAAGGCTTAAGTATTTACGAAATATTCGAAGCTATCGAAGTGAAGTTGATATAGTTTATATGGATGAAACTTATATAAATACAGCACATACTGGACCATATGCCTGGAGTGAAATATGTTACAGGGACTCTGCAGCGATATTGAAAGGCCGACAGTTGTTTATCATGCCTGCTGGAGGAGAACAGAGTTTTGTTCCAAATGCCTCTGTACTATTTAAGATCAAACAAAAGCGTGGAGATTACTACCATTGTAAGAATTACAACTTAGTTTATAAAAGCTGCAAAACTGGTTTCGAGAATGAAATTAGTTTTCAGACACCTTATTCACTGCACTCCCTTCTCGTAATCTTAAGCGTGTGACGCATTGTGGCGATAGGTGCACTATCCCCACCACAGTTGTTACTCATCCCTACCGTGCAGGAATCCTGTCAAGATAAAATAATACATCTGTAAAATATTGCGGGTGGTCGTCTCCTTGTTCGGATGGCCGAGTAGTTGCTATCTGGAGCATCTACTCCAGATTTTTTGGTATTGTGTGAAGCAGATTATCTTGACATGATAAATTCCGTTAATTTCGATGTCATTTTCCCTATTTTGAATAGCACCAACACACTCACTTTTTTCTCGGATATGCTGAAATTCTCTGAATCTCTGTAATGGTCTGAATCTAATACGTGATCTTTTTCAGGAACATAAGAACCCCCTGAATGGTAAATCATCGTCGCCCCCATTGAACTGCTCTGAAACAAACTGCACCATCTTTTGCTTCTTTGTGACATGTGAGGTATCCCACCACTAGGAGCCATCTATAAACAATTAAATATTTGAAAATAATAAGTAGTATAACACACGAAAATTTGCTTGTTTAAAGTAATATCCGCCTATCAGACGGGGAAAGGAATTACCTTTACAGTAATATCCGTCTTTGAGACGATGTGCATGACGTGCGCCTGTAGGTAAACCAATAATTTCGTGGAAGTTAAATAATGATGTTCACGCAATACAACGTTAAGCTCAGAAATGAAGCATACCTGGAATATCAGATCGAATTAGCAGTGCACGTGTGCCAAATATACGTTAAGAAATTTTATACTCGCCTTAGAGATGGATGTTACCGACTAAGGGATGAGAAGCGTCTGCGCATGCGCAACTAGTATGACAAACCCTGTGGACTCAAATACACATGAGCTTCAAGAAATGGAATTCTTCGAGACGTAATTTACACCTCTGGAAAATGTGCTATTCATCACCGTTCTTATTACCATGGTCCCAGATCACCACGGTTACCAGATCGCCTTCTCCAGATGAGTCGGGCTAAACACCAAATGCGTCGTCTTTGATAACTCCATAGGGATACTTGGCAACGACAACGTATTAACCAACTCGTTCGCCAGGTTAAGCACGCCTTGGATGAGCACCGTTACAGCAGCTATCAACACTTCGTCTCAACTATCTGTCCTACAGACAGCTCTGGAAAGTGACAAAACAGACACTCCGGGAACAGCTTCAAATGCCGCCGCTTCGATCAACATTCTAATCAGCAACAGTGGAAAAGTGGGACACATTAACTGCCTACTTTGATTATGTAAAAAACTGAAGCTGCTGACAGTGAAGTAAACTAGGTTATTAATAACAACTAAACACTAGTAACACAACTTCACTTATCTTATTTAAATCCTGGGGACCGGTTTCAAAGCAAACATCTGCTTTATCCTCAGCCACTCAGCTTGACACTCACCCACTAACTGACTGACTGAGCTTGACCACTACCGGAGTTTGAAGGATAGCTCCTTATCTAACAGCCATCTACCGGGGACAACACAAACTTATTGATGATGTCTATAGGAGGGATATCAAAATTCATTACGCGATCCTTATTTTTCAAAATAAATATCTTCTCCCAAACCATTAAATCTATCGGTTCCTTCAATTGTTTCAATAATTTAACTTCTGGATTTACTTCATGATTATATGACCAAAAATGATCAGCCACTGCCGATTTCTCGGGGTGTCTATATTTAATATTTCTAAAATGTTCTTTCGCTCTGGTTTCTAAATTGCGCTTGGTTCTGCCAATATAGATCTTATCGCATTCTAAACAGTTAACTTGATAAATACCAGATTTTTTGTTGTCTGAAATTTTGTCTTTTTTAGAAAACTGTAGCGAATTCTTTATACTGTAATTATTATAAGGTGCTAGTATTATACCCACTTCTTTGAAAATTTTTTGGAACTTTTTATTTGCCCACGGATGATAAGTAAATTTTTTGAAATTATAATCTTCTTTTACTTTTTTAAGAGTGGAAACATCATTAACATTTTTTTTATATTTAAATTTTTCCATTCTTCTGATTATAAAATCTTTATTAAAGCCGTTCATTAAAGCAGTGTTTACAATATGTTTATATTCCGCATTAAATTCTTCTTCATTTAGAGGTATGTTTATCAATCTGTAAATCAAACTATTAAAAACAGCAAATTTGTGTGACATAGGGTTAAAACTTTTATTTTTGATATAATTATCCGTGTGAGTTGACTTTCTATAGATGCCAAAACTTAATTTATTGTTATTTTTCATTATTTTTAGATCTAGAAAGGGGATGTAGCCATTGTTTTCAATTTCTATTGTGAACTTGATAGCTTTATCCTGTGAATTTAGAATATTTAAAGCCTCATCTATATATCTTTCAGGAACTATGGCAAAAATGTCATCTACGTATCTATACCATATTTTAAAAATTGAAGGAAAAGCTTTAGTGACTTCTATTTCAAAAAAACTCATAAATAGATCAGCAAGAAAGGGTGAAAGGGGACTACCCATGGCTACTCCTGAAGGAACCGATAGATTTAATGGTTTGGGAGAAGATATTTACTTTGAAAAATAAGGATCGCGTAATGAATTTTGATATCCCTCCTATAGACATCATCAATAAGTTTGTGTTGTCCCCGGTAGATGGCAGTTAGATAAGGAGCTATCCTTCAAACTCCGGTAGTGGTCAAGGTCAGTCAGTCAGTTAGTGGGTGAGTGTCAAGCTGAGAGGCTGAGGATAAAGCAGATGTTTGCTTTGAAACCGGTCCCCAGGATTTAAATAAGATAAGTGAAGTTGTGTTACTAGTGTTTAGTTGTTATTAATGCCTACTTTGAATCTACGTTCACACCTAATCCGGCATCTGATCCTGCCTTCACTGCACATGTTCAGGAGCGCCTGAGTACGTCCCGGCCTACGGCTTCGTTGCCCATTAGGTGGGTTTCATCTAGCGTGGTACGATCTATTATTCAATTTCTGCGCAATAAGAAGGCCCCCGGAATCGATCTTATTCCACCATTTGTATTGAAATACTTCACAAAGAAGACCATCGCCTTTCTAGCCTCTTTATACAATTCAATTTTTCTCCTTGGATATTTTCCTAAAGCTTGGGAATTTGGTGAGATCATTGCATTGCAGAAGCCTGTTTTTTACCAACTCTATCCAAACTTCTGTAAAAGCTCATTCAAAAAGGACTTCTTCGGTTTGTTTCTGAAACCTCAGTTATACCTCGCCAAAACTTTGGATTTAGACAGCATCATTCTATTACTCATAAGCTCCTGAGACTTACTGGACATATTACCCGTAGCTTTGACGCCAAAGAGCATACTGTGGCAGCATTCCTAAATTTCACTCAGGCATTTGATAGAGCGTGGTACGATGGCCTCCTTTATAAACTATATGGCCTAGGTCTTCCGCTTTACTTACTTAGCTTGATTACTACCTATCTTCAGAAACGCCAATTTTCTGTGCGTCTTGGTTCAACACATTCCTCACTCCATACTATTTTAGCCGGCGTGCCCCAGGGTAGCGTCCTTGCGCATCTTCTTTACAGTCTATATACTCTTCTCCACTTGGTCATCATCAAAACTCTGTCCCCCTAGGTCTTGTTTGAGTGGTCCAAACAAATGGTGGTCGCACAGCGATAAATTTGGACTGTAAGGAGTGTGTTCCAGAGGTGTCCAATGCATTTTCCTCAGTTTTTCCCGCGTTAAAATGGCAGTATGAGGGCTCGGAAAGTCATAGAGAAGAATGGCGTTTCGGATCGGTTGCCGACGTCGCTTGCTGCAATATGCTTCATCCAAAATTTGACCGCAATAGGCTGCATTAGTTGACCTTTGTCCGTGAAGAAAATGCACCAGCACATCCACCACTCCATCCGCGGAGTCCCAGCAAGCATCATTCCTTCAGGTGGGCGTGTTCTGGCTTTGACTGGACTTGCTTCATCTCCTCGCTGCCACTCCCTGGTAGCTTGCTTTGACTCTGGGGTGTAATGGTGCACCCATGTTTCATCAAAAATCTCAATGCGATTCAAGAAATCTTCTCCGTCCTACTCGTAGCGATGCATGTGTCTCTGACAATCTTCCTGGCGTAACGTTTTTTGTTCCTGATTGAGGGACGAGGAACCTACCTGACAGACAATTTTCTGTAATGGAGTACATCTCGGATGATTGTTTGAACACGTCCGTAACTTATTCCTTGGGAAAAAGCAATATCGGATAATTTTATGCACCGATCTTCTTTAATAATGTCACGAATGGCCAATGTTACCTGTAGTAATGCTTGTCCACGATCTCTTCTTATGAGGTTTACCTTCTGCAGCTCCTCTTCCCTCCACGAAAATGTTAGCCCAGTCATACACTCCAATCTGCGAAAGTGTGTTTTTCCCAAACTGTGCACGGAGCTGACTCAACATTTCCGATGGTTTGGTGCCCTGTTTTGCAAGAAATCTAATGACGGTACGTTGCGCAATAGACATATGCACCTCTTACTCATGGCGTACTGACACAGCCCCGTTCTCCGCGGTGCGTGCACGAGCAATACCCCCTCACGAGATACTCCCCACCAACATACTGACAAAGTCTCTCCTCAAAATAGCAGAGTTTTATTAAAATTCTCCTTTATATTTGATCTGCCCTCAGTAGTTGATTTGTGGGTTTTCAAAAACACCTGCGTTAGCTGTTTTTGAAACCCCCTGGTTAAAACTCGACGCGAAATCCGCCTGTCCAAATATCGAAGAGGTTGTGTGTTGGTTGTGTTAGAATCCCCATGTTAAAATATCGAAGGGTTGGTTGTGTAGTAACACGTGTGTCACGTGTTAATGAAATCCGAGCCTTGAAATTCGAGTAGAAATCTGTGTTTAAAAAAAAATATATATATATATATATTGATGTGCTGGCGTTCGTGTGCTACCCCCCTCCAGGAGCTTGACGACGACGACGACGACGACAACGACGCATCTCTCCCAAGCCTGCAAGGGCAATCGTGTCATTTTGTTGTATGTATGTGAAATGTAATTAACTGATGAATGTAATTACTGAAAAAAAAATGTGAATGGATTTCAGTATTCACACACACACACACACACACACACACACACACACACACACACACACACACACACACACACACACACACGCACACACCGCTCCGTCCCCCCGGCACTCCTGCAATAGGGGTGATGCATGTTATTTATATGTGAATGCTGTAAGACTGAATTGTCAATCGCCTTCACCTTTGTCGACATTTGCAAAAAGGAACGCGTCGAGTGTAGTTATTTAAATCAGTAAGTATTGATTTTATTATCGGGAGCCGTAGGAATCAAACACTCTATGGATCCTCCCCTCCTACACTACGCAATAAGGAATGCAAACCGATTCCGTGAGCAGATGAATCCGTAGCAGTGCACCAATGTACTGCAGGGAGGGTGCGCGATCGATCACTTCCATCTGTCAGTTGTCATCTAACACTCAGCAAGATGAGCAGCGAAACAAGTAGAGTGGAGAGCGATATCAACTTCTGGGAACATCTGCAAGATTACGAGAGCATGCAGCAACACTGGATGGATCATCACGAGGAAATGTGTGATGGAAAGACTCATCAAACCGTCTGCAAGAATCCTGCACATCATGACAAAGTCACTTCATACGGCAAGTGTGGGATGCAGTGCAAGGTATATCTCAGGTAAGTGGAAAGAAAAAGCACTGGAAATTAGTGAGCTATAGTGTTTTGTGTACGGGTAAAAAAGATTTCACTCATTGTGTAATTACAGAAGCTTGGAAGGTGAAGACATAACACCCCCAATCCGTGACGAGAAACAAGCCGGCCCGTCCAAAGAAGTAGATAAAGAAAAGTGAGTAAAAAGAAAACGTCACACTTAATATAAAAGCGTGTAATAATTCGTATCCTCATAGCCGTGCATGTTCGCAGGTCCGACAAGAAAGCAGAGAAGAAGAGCTGTAAGCCGAGGGTGCTCAAGAAGAAGAGGATCTTCGACAAGGACAGCTTTATAATAATGATGTTCGAACCCATGGCCCCCGCTCCTGAAGAGGTGACAAAGAGTGATGGCGAATAGTGTGTTCATGGTAGACGACATCCCCATCAACTCCGGGCACCGTGTGAACATAGGCTTATACCATGAACTCCCATCCCTCTATATCAGAGCTACAGATGAAACTTTTGTATACATCACAAAGAAAGACTGGCTAATAATAAAGCAAAATATGGATGCGTTGGAAACTTACTTGAAAGATGGTAAGCATCCAAAAGTGTCATACAGTGAGAATATAATATATGCGTACAATATATTACTGTGCATGAATAAAGTGAATGAAGTAACGTTTGTGAATACGTGCTTAAACTTAAACAGCATAAATCTAAATAGCATTGCCATAAGAGGACTTAAGAGACTAATCCCATATATTGAAAGAAACTTATTTCAATTACATGACATATATAAATCAATGTGTTCATACGATGCAAAAAGTAGGAGCGACAGGGAAAAGGTTAAGGAAATGTATGTTAAAATCAATAAAAAGATAACATAAATTTGAGTTTCGTTTTCTTTTTTATTTCCACAAAATTACATCCTTATATGATAGATTGAACAACATGCGTTAGTGGTTTATAGGTGAACAATTTATCATGAATAATCAGACAATATAATGATGTTTGTGCAGGAAAGTTAGATGAGGCTTGAACTTCCAGTCTCACATTCACGGCCCCGGTCACGGTCTCCTCAGGCTGATGCGAGCAGTCGATGACAAAGAGCGGTGCATAATTCAGAAAGTCACTTCTCTTCAAAAGTGGGTAATTTTCTTTTCCATAATAGGATGATTGAAATTTCGAATACTGATCATACAGAGATGCAAATTTAGAGTTTCCAAAATCCAAGTTCATATCGTGATAAGGATAACACTCGCTGTTGAGATAAAGCTTCAGATTGGTGATGTTGCAGTGATCAAAGAGTGAGCAATCCTTACTAAGCTTATTCAGTCTGTCGGTTTGTGCACCGACTATGACGAAGCGAGGTTTCTCAAGTTTCGTTGTAGTTGCAATGTTCCAGGTGAAGGCCTTAGTTTGCGGTACCGCAGGTTGAGTGTGAAGGTCCAAGGTTCGAAAGGCTACGTGCAGTGGCTTATCGGATTTGACGAGTTTAAGCTTTTCGACTCGCTCTCCATCTGAAAGTCGAAGAACGGGCATCCTCCATTCGAGTCTAGTTAGTTGAATAATAGCTGGTTCGTTGCCCGATATACAATTATTAGAATCTTTAGATCTGATGAGAACCAGTTCAAATTTGCTATTGAGAATGACTTCCTTGTGATCGTCTGCAAAGCCCAGCAGCATCGAAAGAGGAACTACAGCATTGAAGACACCATTCTTTGAATTCACGATGTCGACGTCAACTCCCGGATAGGTCCATCCGGCATTCTGCATTCGATCGGATTCCAGTGCATTCAGAGATGCATAGTTGCGCATCGTTGAAGAAATGCCCGGATTCCTGGTTCTGTCTATAGTAATGCCGTTCATATCTAGACGAATTTCGTCAAACAGAAATGCCATGGCATTGTTGGTCAGCTTTGAGGAGGAGGGTCCGCCACTTGTTTTGGTGAGAGAGCCCTCTATGTAGAGATAACTTCTACTAGGATGAGTGTACAAATCTTCTGCTTGACACGGTATTCTAATTTCATCGTTCGCGTCAAGAGCCGATGTATTGTATGGCAGGAAGACGTGCTCCTCCTCTTTACTAATCTTATCATCAAAGGTCGGTACTCCTGTTACATCGAGGACATCCATTATAGCACTTTGAATCCCAAAGCCTCGAGGAACCTTCGATTAGACGACGTGATCGGACGCCCTGTCAATGAGCTAGTATAGCCCAATCTCGAAAGAGGCTTCTTAATATAGGAACGATGCTTAAAATTTATTCCCATTGCGACGTATGTGTAATCGTACGGTTATGGTTTCGTTCCTGAAGTCGAGCACGTCACCGTTCTGATCTACCACTCTAATGTCGAGATGATCAATGAGATTCGTATCGATGATTGGTAGATATATAGGGCTAGATGGTTCTTGCGAAATGTGGTAACCGGGAGGAACCGACGGGAAAAACTCGTACAGAGAATGACCGTGTTTACCGTCAATGAAGGATCCCGTGGCTAGGCTGCACTCGATGCGTATGATGCTAACTTTGAAGATGTTCACCAAATCATCAGACTCAGTCATCACGTTCGGTTGAATCAAACGCTGTGCTTTGAATCCGAGAAGAGAGCCAATTGATCTGTCTTGAGTAAAGTCGATAGTATATGGGCATTTTATCTCAGACTTCATGGTATTATTATTAGCACGTAAGATAAACCCGTCTTCGACGTCGAGGGCTCCCTTGAGAAAATGCGCGATATCATCTAATTCGTAAGTTCCAGGAGGAATCTCGATACTCTCGTTCTTGTCATTGCGAGCGAAATGGAATAAGTTGTTGCTCTCATCCACATTAGGAATGGAATAAAAGGTTTCGAAATTCAATAGAGCTATTTCGTAAAGTCCATTCGGATCCAGATGAAGAGGCGGGTTGAGAAAGCTAGAGAAGCTGGCATTCGAACTGCTCACGGTGATTGTGTAACTCATTTTGATCAAACATTCAAGTCGGTAAATCCGTTTTATAAGAGAAACTGCAGGCACAGATGACCGCAAATCACAGATCCAAAATTCTGAAACCTCTTGGTGTTGTACATGAGTTTAACACCCTCGAGGTAGGACTCAATCTGTTTCGGTGGTCTTAGATTACCGAAGCTATCAAAGTAGAATGCAACATCTCCATCCTTGCGTATCGCAACCCAGTGTGTTCCCGGGTTACGCGAGCTATCCAAATTTACGATAATCCTTTCTACATGTCGAGGACGTGAAGGTAAGTTGTCTATCATGTACACACCTCTAAAATGAGGAATGCGCCATCGTCGTGCATAGGCATCGATCTCTGCAGCACTTAGGGCTTTTTCCGGGATAAATACAGGCCTCGCCCCGAGTTTTTTGCACGAAGATGCAATCCTTTGCCCTTGCGCTTCTTACGTCGAAGGCCTTTACCCCTAGCTAAACCCTCCATGCTCTGATTGTGACGACTCAACTCTGCAAGCTGTCTTTCCGCGGAACGTTTCTTATTCACAGCCGTGGCGATCTGAGCAGCGCCACCGGCTAGGCTACCTGCAGCGCCCAAAGCCGCCAAAAGCGGGATCAGAGGTAAAAAACCACCTCGAGGGCTCGGTATGATCCTCTTGCGTCGCTTACGCATTCCAGCGCCCATGGCAACTTTCCCCTTCATGATGGCTGTTACAAGTCGGGCTGCAAGTCGCTCGCCGAAAGATGCGTCAGCAGACTTTACTCGACTCCAAGCCTTTTCAACGAGTTCCTTATCGGCCAAACGTCGCGAATCTGCGTCCTGATGAGTGGCGTAAGCGAGATCGTGAGCGAGGCAGGCTGAGTCCAAAGCGTTTCTGGGAGAATCCCCTCTCTGCAGACGCTTATGTAGTTTCGTTCCAGGTCCACAGAATCGGTACCCTGGTAAATGAGCCTCAAACGGAAGAGAATTAATTAGCGAATTAAGCATTCCGGATCCCTTCTTTACGCCTGCAGAGTTCATGGCTTACTATGAAATAAAAAAGCAAACGTTATGATTTATATGTTTAGTTGCGATATGGAAGTAGTGAAGCAAAAGTGCAAGTTGCCTATACAGGTGCTCGATTTCGACAACGACATACGCAAAGGACGACACGGCGCGGTCTTCCCGTGCAACGTCAGAGCACTCCTCTTGGGTAGTTCGAATGCTGGAAAGACGAACGTTCTACTGAACTTGCTCATCCATGAAAATGGTCTTAGGTTCGAGAATCTCTACATATATTCAAAATCGTTGCACCAACCGAAATACCAGTATTTGCTCAAGGTGCTAAAAACCATACCCGATATTGGAGTTTTCACGTTCGAGGATGGCGAGAAGGTGGTTCAACCATCCGAAGCCCGAGGAAACTCCATATTCGTATTCGATGATGTCATAAATGAGAAGCATGGAAAAATAGCGTCATATTACAGCATGGGTAGACATCGCAATGTCGATGCCGTATACTTAGCACAGTCATATGCTAAGGTGCCTAAACATTTAATTAGAGATAATGCAAATATGATCGTGCTCTTCAGACAGGATAACCTCAACTTAAAGCATATATATGATGATTACGTAAACACAGATATGACGTATGCGGAATTTAAGGACATGTGTAAACAAGTTTAGGAGAGTAATGACGGATCGAACTCGCGACCTTTCGTTGTCATAGTACCCGAGTTCCCTTTGAACGAAGGACGCTACCGTCACGGTTTCGACATCTTTATCAGAGTGAATAAATAACGCGCATCCTTCATTGTAGTCATGAGTATCGATAGGTTCGGATCTCGGAGAGTCATACCCTCCCGGGGCGTGATTAACCGGTATACCATAAGTAGAGATGGATCGGGAAACTATCAATTCAAGGGAAAGCGATTGCGCAACGTTCACGATCCTGAGGAAAGTGATGACGCATCAACTAAGAGCTATGTGGACGCATGTACGAGTGATGTCGAGAGTCGAATGCAGATCTTCAGCGAACAGGCTTCATATCAACGCATGGGCCAGTTTGAAGCTATGCTTAGGTATCACATACAAAAATCCCTCGACCTCCAATATGAACATCTAATGGAATACTTAACAAAATATGCATTTAAACGTGATTCGGATAACAATGTCATTCTGGATGCTATAAGGATGAAAGTTCTATTGGATCCCATTGACGATCACGATGTTATCAATAAAAAGTATATAGATGCCAGAATGCCAATTCTAGAGTCTGATGCTAATCTATCATTTCGAATGAAACGATTAAAGGATATAGCCGATCCTGCACAGGATAACGATGCTGCAACCATGAAATATGTTAATCGGTTCTATATACAGAAACAGAATGAACTGCAAACCGGTTTAACTAGAACGATAACAACCGTTGCCGAAACTATATCTACAGCGGTGGAAAAGGCCGTGAAAGATATAACCGAGCGACAGACGGAACTGGATAAGAATCTAACCAGTGCAGTGAACGATATTGACAACATGAAAATACAGACGAGACATATCGTAAACGGCATGTTACAACAACTGAAAGGTCAGCTCATCATTTCACTGCATACACGACCCTTTAGAGGTCCCTCGTTAAGGTATACGTTATCCTCGGGTCTCGAATTCTACAAGTCTCCAGGAAATGGGAATGTAATTTCTTGTTCTATGCTTTCATCAATACACCCTCATACGGCGCATGACACAATGTTTGCAATAAACGATAAATTAGTTGAAAGGTATCCTGTCCCTATTCGAACTGGTGATTTACTCACTTTCACAGCACCAGTGGAACGTGCTAAGGATGGTCACATGTTAAGTATAGAAATTATAATTTCATATAAAATATCTGCAGTAGGTTAATTATACATTCAGTACAATATGGATGCCGAAGGTATAAGTCTCAAACAATCAATCGCTCGTCACAGTAGGGCAATACGAGAAAAGTTACGCTCCCTGAAAGGTCTCAAGTTCGAAACTCACCGCGTCATGTCCGAGGTTCTCCAGCCTGTAACCGAGCCCTTGAAGGTTATAGCCGACAGGGATCGTGACAAGTCAAAACCAGTCGTTAACGATGCAGAAGAGGATGGGGATGAGGAGGAGGATGATCTACTTGCAGAGTACCTGAAGAAGGTTCGAACCGCTAGCTCCAGCGACATGGATGCCACCTACGGCGTGCGGTATGAAGATGGAGAATATAAACTAGGGAATAAAACTATCGATTTCACCGATGACGGTATTCAGATAGGGCAAGAGAGCTACGATGCAAGTCCTGGATTGTACGAATTGCTCTTCAAGCGATCGCCGCTCAATTCATCATATACCGAAGAGGATCTGGACGCCTATTCGCAGATATTGCAGAATACTCAGGTTTACAGGCAGGGATACGCTAGGAGCGGGCGTATAAGAGCAAGCCGCGGTTACAAGTATCGCAATATTATTCGAGATCTTGTTTCCAGTCGCACGGGCTCGGCTCTCTACTGGAAGGAGCACGTACCCGGCAGAAAACTGGATTACATCTATTGGACCGATCCCAACGTTCTAATAGACCGATTGAGATTACTCATTGCATCGAGGGATGCGGGTAACTTTAACCATTCAGCAGAGATTCAGGAAATAATCACAGAATTAAAAAACTCGAAAATCATAGCATGATTAAACGTGTCATAGCAAGCGAATTACATTCGCCGGCAAGAAGGCGCTTCTTACGCCGTAAAATAATAAGTAAAGGTCTTAATGATCTACTACAAATAGATCTTATTGAAATGATACCTTATGCAAAAGAAAATAGAAATTATAAGTATATTCTTATTGCTATTAATTTCTATTCTAAAATGGCTTATGCACGAGCATTGAAAGATAAAAGTGGCATTAGCGTGACAAGAGCTATGCACGGTATCCTATCAGAGTTGAATTCACCTCCTAAGAACGTTCAAAGTGATAATGGGAAGGAGTTTTACAATCGCCATTTCAGGCAATTAATGCTTAGGAATGGAATCAATCATTACAGTACTTTCAGTAGCATCAAGGCTGCAGCAGTGGAAAGGTTGATTAGAACAATTAAAATGAACATGCATAGAGAATTCCTGATTCAGGGTTCGCATCAGTGGTTACAAATGCTACCTAGAATCATCGATTCATACAACAATACCTACCATACGACGATTCGCATGAAGCCCCGTGACGTCAGCAACAACGATCTGCTCCTTAGTGTATATCGTTATGGCGGGCGTGAACGTCGAGAGAAAAGGAATGCAAGGAGTTTTCATGTCGGTGATCGTGTAAGGATTTCCAGGTACAAGGGACTACTTGAGAAAGGTTACACGGCCAATTGGAGTACGGAGATCTTTCGGATTGTTCGTGCAAGGAATACTAACCCAGTTGTCTATTTTCTGGAGGATGCAGAAGGAAATGAAATACAGGGCGATTTTTATGGTCACGAACTACTAAAAACACGCCATCCTAATGTATACCTTGTTGAGAGAGTGATACGCCGACGTGGTAATCGTGCGTACGTTAAGTGGCTGGGTTTTCCTACAAAGGAATGGATCGATGTTAAGGATATTGTGTAAAAAGGAATGTATGTTTTATTGATAAATAAATAAATAAATACACAAGATATTTTCCCAAAAATTTAGTGTTTTTATTTTATAATTCCTTTCCAGCTAAATCCTCTAAACATAATGGTTATATTTTTTAAATAGTTTCAGTATACGTGGCTACATAAACATAAATTTTTCAGTAGAACATCACAACTAAATCCTCTAAAAATAATGCTTACACTGTGTTTTAAACAGCTTCAATACATGTGCATATAAATAAAAGTAAAGTGTTTTACATGTTAAATTCTTTTAATATTAGTGCAAATTAATGTTTAATCTTCAAAAGAATTTCAATATACCTACAAACATAATCAGAAATGCAGTCCCCCCAAAATTATATGTTTACCCCAACTAAATCCTCTATATATAATACATCGACAACAGGTTAAAACTCCTTACACCTAAGTTCAAAGTTCATAGTGAATAATGTATATATTTTCTTAAAACATACATATATAAGCAGAATTGTAACCCATCCCAAGAAACCATACTTTTATTCTAAATAAATCCTGTAGAGATAATGCATCCACAACAGGTTAAAACCCCCTAAATTAACTTCAATTTAATAGAGAATAATGCTCACATTCTTTATAAAATGAGCTTCAGTACACATGCATACATAGACACATTAGGTATTTTCACATGTTAAAACTCCTTACATCCAAGTTCAAATAGATGCTTACATTTTAAAGATGCGTACTAGCGAAAATGTAGTCCCCAGCACCGTAATTATAATATTATCCAATCAATATCCGGTAAAGTTAATGGTTAATGATGCTTACATTTTAAAAAGTTTCAATGTGCGTGCATACATAAACACAAATTGAGTGTCTTACACTTGAAAAATCCTTAAATCCAAGTTCAAATTAATGGTTACTTTTTTTTAAAAAAAAAAGAAATTAACGACGCATCAATAGAATAGTAAACACCTGTCCAAATTATAGCTTTATCCCAATATGCATGTATACATAAAACAAATTAAGTATTATGCACGTTAAAGTCCTTAAACATAAGTTTAAAATTAATTGTTACCTCTTTTAAGGAATTGAGAGATGCAATAATCTCATATTATATATCATATTATATCCCCATACATAAGCGGGATTATAGTCCTCCAAAGGTATTTATACATACCATCAGCAACTCAAAGCAATGAATGAGCACCAAAACTTGACAACGTATTTCAAGACTTGCTTAAAATGACATCATGACTCATGTACATAAGTTTTATAAAGTGTAAAGATTTATCTCAAATCACAAAAAGCATTACTTCAATCACGCTTGCACTGCTGCATGTACACATGTTGAAAAATTAAATATTTGTGTCAAATCATTAAAAAGCAAATTATTTCACATGTTTTTGCTAGCTTTAAAATACATTGTCAACTTTTTTACAAGATTTTTTCACATATTTTTTATACGATTACTTATCCAATGGTACAGAATGATGACCCCAGGCCAAGGTTTCATGTGAATTTTTCTGTATAAAGCGCTTCGTGTCGAATCCTCTAAGAGCAACTTTATTACTCTCGATGGTTCGAACAACGTGCTTATAACTTCTAAAGCACGTCTGTTTAGCATGACGTACGGCTGTCATATCATTTACACAGGATAGATAATCCTCAAACGTTATGCACCGCATGCCATCACTCGTAACGCCTTTAGATTTCTTGACCGTTTTGCCATCGTATCGATATGAATACAATTTTGAACGTAAACCTACGTATTCTGTCATAACTTTACCCGATAATTCATCTTTAAATAGACCAGCGACTTTTTTATTCATCAACGGAATACCGTACACATTATCGATCGGGTAATTAGATGTATCGAAGAGATGTATATTAGATTTAATAAATTCATAAATGTCACTACTGGTTTCAAACAGAAATGCATCGGTATCCGTATAATTCAACATAACATCTTTTAACTGTTTCTTCAAAATATTATAATAAAAATTATACATCAAGTGTTTTGAAAGATCTAGAATGGCCTGTCCTATATAAATCGGTTTCGTCATCTTAATTTCTTCCCTTACCAGTTCGAGTCCTATAAGGTTCTCGTCAAAAATTACGTATCGTATGAATGTCTGTCGTGATATTAACTTTCTTGACTGTTTCCAATTGCTCGCTAGGTGAAAGGAATTGTAACGTCTGACGTTCTCAATAAATTTACCATACACGCAATTATTCATTTTCTTCCATAAATTTTGACCGAATTTTGTTTTATCTTCAATACGTTTAGCTGCATTTAAATCAATGTACGTCTTAAGCCAAAAGGATTGTTTGTAGGATACCGCTCGATGTATACGCTTCATTTTCAAACCGAGCTCTACACACTGCTGCAAGTTTCTGTAATGTAATATATATTTTTCCTTATGATTCAACGTTGCAAGTAACTTTTTGTAATTATCACCCGGAGCTATCTCACTCTGCGGACATAATGGCAAGTCGTTATGCAACTCGTGAAGGTTCTCCGGATATTCCAGGTCTACTTCTAAAACATAACCTGTATCTGAATCATGTCTGATGCTCAAAAAATCTATAGAATTAATTTCGTTATCGTTTAACCATCTCAATTGAGCATACGGTAAAGCGTTCCCAGTCATAATGTGTGAATAAAGTCCGTTGCAATCCAAGTATGATAGGTATTTAATCGATTCCGCTTCATTGTAAGCAGATATGTATTTATTATTTGCTTTGGAATAACGTTTTGATACAGTGCAGATACCGCCTCTAATCGCAGATTCGAAAAATTCCAGCATATTTTGATTGGTAATCAGCGATATTTGCACGCGGCTCGTTCGTAACATTGCGTCATATGATAGGCCAGGAGCTGTATAGTAATGACAAGGATCTAAGCCATACATATCGATACTTAAACTTCGGAATTTTTCATTGATGTCTGTTAATAAGATCGTATCCGTCTTGAGATAAAGATCAGAGTATTCACCGAGATTTTGTATACCAAATTCTCTCCATACCGCGCATGCGTGCATGTAATCATCATTGCTTATATTATCAAAACACTCTTGAGGAGGTAATTTGGAATCATTTAATTTTTCCTTGCAATCTAAATATTTATATGGGAAAATACCTTTCCGTTGCATTAACAAACGTTGCTTAGGATCAACGTACATCTTATTTGTGTACCGAAAATCTTGAGGTTCTAGCATATCAGAAAGATCGCTCAGTTTAGAATCCAGAAAGCGGTAGCTATCAAGAAATCTGAGGAATATTGATTTACCATTAGATGTGTATCTTTTACTAAATGACAGATAATTCTCCGATGTTTGCGAAATACATGTAATGGGTTCATTGTCATACGATAACTTTTTTACTATGAAATGCGAATCATACTTTGATAGGCAGTGAAAAAATATCGGGATAAAGTTTGGCGTTTTTCTATTGAGGTTGCATGATTTATGAGCAGCCCCTATATATAATCCGGTCTGATGATCGTGGTCACGCACCCTAATCGAGTCAGAATCGAAATCCTTTTTGCATACGTGACACTGGACTGCATTTCTGAAATTTAATTCATCCTCATCACTCATATGCATCTCTGTCACATCACCGTATATCCTAAGCACATCCTCGGCAATCACAGTTAATTCTCTAAGAAACTCTTCAACTGCATGCGAACCTCTAAATATTTTGAATTTTGTTAGTGTCTCGTCATAACTGCAGACCAGGTGCAACGAAACGGATATCGCCTCGTGCACGTGCATATCACGTGTCCAACTATGCATCGCATCGGGCTGACACGATGGCACTTTTATTAACATAGTCTCGATATCAGCGTATATCACAAAAGGGACTTTAACGCATTTTGAGTAAGCCTGAAACTCGATAACATCATTTATTCCTTCGCGAGGCATGCTAATAATTTGACATTTCATACATCTCTGTTTATGTTTCTTCAGAATAACTTCAGTCGAAAACCATGCATTACAAGATTCACACACAAATTTTTTACTTTTATGTTTGGATATCTGCTTACTTACTAGACGCGACATATCGGTTATGAGAGAATAATGCGAATTGATCATTAGAAGATTCACATGGTTTATCTTTTGCTCCCTCGTCTGATATAAGATGATAATGGATTCTCTCTCTAACCCGTATATGTTCACCGAGATATCATGATTTTGCTTTTCGAATAATTCAATGTCATGAAGGGCGACGGGGAAGTTTATTCCTTTAAAATTGAATTCGCGATATATATCATATTTACTGTACGTGCTAGCTCTATGCCTGTTCTGGCGAGCTGGATATTTTGCTGCCAGCATACAATATGCAAAACATTTAAAGTCAGTATTCCGAATATTCACGACAGCTCTCTTTGATTTTATCCACGATGGCAGCGGCTTAAAGCAACCTGCGTTTAACGGATCGTACTGACATGCGTATAAAGTTAGCGAATCTATCCTGTAAAGCGCTTTCGAACTGGCTTTTGTTTCAAAATTTTCTAGATGGGTGATTATAGGCTGTTTCAGTTTAATTTCATACCATTCAGATTTGTTTGTCGATTGCAATATAGCATCCATCTTACTGTTAAAATTAATCGATTCAACTGTTTCATTATCGGGTGAAGTTATTATATATTGACATGTTAAAGTACCGGCTAATTTAATTCCTGATTTGTAAGTTCTTATGGCCTTCTGGATTTCACTGGTAACAAGGGGTTTGCACAAGTTCAAGAACGTTGATGGATCTAGCTCGTGTATAGAATTTTTTATGGTACCTGTGAAGATCCTGTGCTGGAACGCTGATTCTACAGTAATGCATTCCAATGTTTTGTCGTTGCGTTTCGCCTGCTTTGCACTACTTGCTTGAATATCTTGCATGCCCGGTCTCTTGCGACTCGTTACACCTCCTGAAATTATGGATTAAACATGTCAGAAAACACGAATAATTACACTTTTAAAATAATAAACATTTGAACACTCATGGCAATGCTATATTTTTAAGCTTTAAAATGATTACTTTATTAACATTGCTGAACTTTGAATTTGATTTACATAACATGTTTTCCTTAAAAGAAATAAGTTGCATGTTATTTGCAGTGGAATTAAATGATAACTGTATCTTTTGAATAACAAAGATTTAGAACATTCAGAGTACTGCATTCCCTAATATGGATTTTTTTTTTTAAATTGCACCTCTGTCTTTATCCTGACTTACGTAACATGTTTTCTGGAAAAGAAATAAGATTATACACGTAACATGTTTCCCTGAAAAAAAAAACGTTATACATAATGCATCATCACAATATACTCATTTGTATATGGCTACTGGCTGTTTAATTAGTTAATTGAATTCCTCAACTTCCCGTCGATTGGCTGCAGATATGCATTAATGACTTTTAAAACGTTAAATTTGCTTGCATTATTACTCTTATCGATTTGTCTTTTATATAGAATGACTAATTCGTTAGGTATTCCATTCACAAATATTAACAGATTAACGCTAATTACTTTAACTTACACTGAAATATTTGACATCAAGAGATTGACACTTCATAGCAGTAGTGCAGCACGATTTTAGTTTTTTTTTTTGTAAAGTCTTACCTTCACTGGTTACTCCCGACTGTTTAAAAAAGTTAATTTGTGCTTCTTGAATCCATTTTCCAGAGTTTCTTCACCGGAATACACGAAACTCCAACCACCCTGATTAACAGCATCCACTTGAGCTGCTGTCATCTTCTTAAATCTCTCGGGCAAAAAAACCTGGCATTCTTGCAGCTTAAGTACGACTCTATCACCGTATCTCGTCTTCACGATTTTGACATCGTGTATGGCTTGTGGCACGTCTCGGGGAATCTCTCGTAACTTCTTCGTCGGGAGATAGGAACCTCCTTCCGCAAGCTGATTTAAATCGTGAAGAATCGATTCTGGAATTATAAATTTACGCATATTATTCAACGCTTCGATTCATTACGTGGAAATTACTGTACATAGACATATGCATATTGCTTACCTTCATTCATGTTGATGCTGTCTGCTACGTTTCAGTTGTTGATGTGCTGTTTTATTCGGTCGGTTCACTGTTTTGTTACCTCAGCACCCCCTCCCAAAATTTTCATTCTGGCTGTAACCTGTTTGCACACATCCTTAAGTTTATGCTTCTGCTTCTTTCGCTATAAACTATTAAACTTAGAGTAGAGTTTTAACCTGTCATCTTATGTATCTAGTAACTAAAAATTAAATAATATAAGATCTATAGCTATTAACTGTAAGTATATATATACTCTTTAGAAAGTTTCCACCCCTTTTACGTTGCGCACGCACTCGTGTGGCGATTGGTCGTTTATACCCTTTATTACGATACTGCTACCTGCACCCTGATTGGCTAGCTTGGATGAAGTGGAATATGTCACACCCACTGTTCACCTTAGTGCATTCATGGTAATTACCTCATTGAACAATATTTCAAATTTGTATTGCAGCAAACTAATAATATCATAATGCCATCTATAATATGAGTATAACCTTTTATTGCATTTTAATTATTGCAAGCTGTATTTCGAGTTTGTATTGCTACTTAATGCAACTGTGTTATTCTGAAGGACCGTTTGAGTGTGACCGTTAGATAATTTATGTTTTTATTCCTTCCAGTGATATTTTGCTTCAATTCGGTAAGCCTAACGCCTCGAACGGATTAGTCTCTCGTATCAGATTTATTCAGAAGCGTGTCTCTCGTAGTTATTCACCAAATCGATGTACAAACGTTTTAAGAGGCAGTGGCATTATTATAGCAGACTTTGCATAGCTTTTCAACGTTTTGGCATGTTTCTACTCAGCTGATTTATATCATTACAATTATCCTTAATACATTATTTATTACGTTTGCATAGATATCTCGTTTACTTGTCTCCTTTACGCTCGAGTGAATTTTTAGAACCCAGCTGCGTTAATTGATTCCTACCCGCACGTGTACGTAATTTTTTCACCCCAAGTAAGTTATACGGATTCTCTCTTCCGTTGGGGTGGTTTTAGCTGCAGCGAACAACATTATTTCTCAATAAATCTTTACCTACCTTTCCTAACATTTCACTGCACGCGCATTATTTTTAACAGAGGGAATGGATCGGTTTTACCACACATTTCCATGGAGTATGATTCATCGGGCTCCCAATAACTGAATACATTAACAGATAAATAATAAATAGGTAGCTAAATAAATACAAGTTTTCAGTTCGACGTTCCTACCTGCGCTGCCTTTTGAAAACGTCGACGATGGAACAGAGACGGCATAGTCTTACAACATTTGATGTATTATTAAAAGTTTGATACTGTCCAATTCGTATTTGCATTCTTAGTTACTTATATATGCTATATTCGACGCGTTAAGCCTAGCGGACTACTGTCATTATCTCTAAGTAAAATTGGTTTTAATGTTTTATTTTTGCGAATCCTATTTTAGAATCCTTTTTTAACTTCAATTCGTTAAGTCTAACGCCTCGAGCGATTACTGCATTTTATTAGATTTATTTAGAAACATTTTTCTCGTAGTTATACGCCTATTTGGTGTACAGACGTTTTAAGAAGCACTAGGATTGTTATAGCTGACTTTGCATGGCTTTTCGACGTTTTGGCATCTTTCTACTAAGCTGATTTATATCATTACAATTATTCTTATTACATTATTTATTTCATTGCATAGATATCTCGTTGGCTTGTCTCCTTTACGCTTGAGTGAATTTTTAGAATCCAGCTGCGTTAATTGATTCCTAGCGCAGGTGTGTGTAATATTTCACCCCAAGTAAGTTATATGGATTCGCTGTTCCGTTGGGGTGGCTACAGCTGTAGCAATAAACATTCATCCTCGCTAAATCTTTACTTGACTCTCTTAACATTTCACTGCATATGCATTTATATTTTGAACAGAGGGAAAGGATCGCTTTTTAGCACACATAGAGTGCCAGATTCCTCAGGAGCCCAATAACTGTAATGGATAACTCAATAAATACTTAAATAAACAAATAAATTAATTAATAATGAATACTTAGTTACGTGAATAAATACATTTTTTCCATTCGATTTGCATGCGTGCCGGGGGGGACGGAGCGGTGTGTGTGTGTGTGTGTGTGTGTGTGTGTGTGTGTGTGTGTGTGTGTGTGTGTGTGTGTGTGTGTGTGTGAATACTGAAATCCATTCACATTTTTTTTCAGTAATTACATTCATCAGTTAATTACATTTCACATACATACAACAAAATGACACGATTGCCCTTGCAGGCTTGGGAGAGATGCGTCGTTGTCGTCGTCGTCGTCGTCGTCAAGCTCCTGGAGGGGGGGTGGCACACGAACGCCAGCACATCAATATATATATATTTTTTTTAAAACACAGATTTCTACTCGACTTTCAAGGCTCGGATTTCATTAACACGTGACACACGTGTTACTACACAACCAACCCTTCGATATTTTAACATGGGGATTCTAACACAACCAACACACAACCTCTTCGATATTTGGACAGGCGGATTTCGCGTCGAGTTTTAACAATGGGGTTTCAAAAACAGCTAACGCAGGTGTTTTTGAAACCCCACAAATCAACTACTGCCCTCGTACCTTCCCGTGCGCTATTGTCCGGAAGGTCATGTGTAAATGTCATCCCTCAATCCTCCATTTATAAAAACAATGCCTATACCGCTAAATTAGGCGCTAGGTAAAGTGGTAGTTCGTCTCTGAAACTTGTCCAACCGCTGAGAGACGAGCCCACATTTCCTAGCTTTAATATTTTAATTAGTTTGTGTCTAATAAGACCTGAAGCTTTCCTAGCGACGAATATGCTCACTTCCTTCTCGGGCAACAAGCCAGGTGAAAAGATGATTAGATATTGACGTTCCGGGAGTGTGCATCGCTCCCATCATCAGGACATTTATAAAATGTTGATTTTATAAATATCTTCCTTGTTGATTTGTGGTTATAACTCTTTTTTTACCATGGAGGGGAAAACCCAGTTACAGGCGACTGCCCACGTGCAATGGCCGACAGTGTGAGGGTCCCTGTGCCCTGAGGGTGCCAGGAATGCTCACTAAAAACCCCCTCCACGTGTTAGTTTCGTTCATCTTAAATTAGTTTACGTGCATTTATTTTCATGCTTCTTAGTCGGGTCCAGCGTAGCCCACGGTTAGTATATGGAATCTACTAAGCTGGCATGCGTTGCATGCGAGGGCGTCAATTTTGTTTCTTGGTGGTGACCATGAAACCTGGGCACCACCAAGTGTTAATCCCGAGTAATTAAGTGAATCTATGGCTCAGGCTGGGTAGACCTGTTAGTCAGTATTATAAGTATTAAGCTAACTATTCATTTAACTGATATGTGCTGCTTATGCATATATGTATCGTAATATTGGAGCTCAGGCCTTGGTGACCTGTTAATCAGGTATTAGAAATGCTATGGTTACTAGCTATCCTACTTATATGGCCTAGTTTCCTAGGCTTGCCAATTGTTGGTATGTGGTATTCTACGCAATGTGTTTGGCCGTCCTTTGTTCCGGCGTGGCTGTTCGTCTTTGCCGTGGGCATTGAGTGGTGTCGTCGGAGTGTCCTACTCCATATGCAGTCGCCCGTTGTCACTGCGCTTGTAGGACACTGTTGGGAGGCCCTCGGGCTCTCGAGCCGCCTTGACTGTTTTCAAGGGCTTGAAGGGCTATGCGCGGGCAGCATTCTGAAAAAAGTCAGTACCAGAAAAAGATTAGTGATGAGATGATTGGGAGTGTGTGTGTGTAGTAGTTTTTAACGCCCGCTTTTACTACATACGGCACCGCAGGCGGCGACACTGATGATACATGAGATGAAGATGGAGCACCGGTGGAATGAGATGGCGGGGGAAACCGGAGGTCCCGGAGAAAACCCGCCCCAGCGCCGTGTTGTCCACAACAAATCTCACTTTGCGGTCGCCTGGGATCGAACCAGGCATTGGTGAGAACCAAGCGGTCTAACCACTGAGCCACGGCGCGGCCTATTATTGGGAGTAACCGCCTAATTGTCTGCCAGTCATCTCTGATTAGGTTGTCTAGGAAGTTCTGTATGTCGTCATGTTGTGTGAATGTTCTCTCGAATAGAGATAGTGGTCGTGCATGTGTGTTGATTTCTGTTGTGTAGTTTCCTTAGCGTGTTATTGGAGGGTGTTTCTCTAGGTTTTTATAAGTGTCGTAGGCTAATTTCTTAATGAATACTTCTGCTGTGTGCATTTTGAGGTCGCTGTGTAGTAGGTCAGCTGGTGCTGTGTGAGGTACTTTCGCTATCATGTGTAATATTTTGTTTTGGAATGTTTGTAATTTTAGTATATATGTTTTGGTGGCATATCCGCATACCGGAGTTGCATAGGTGAATATGGGACTTATAAGTCTTTTGTATAGGGTGAGTCCTAAGTTCATGTTTATTTGCGAGTTCATATTTATGAGCGGGTAGAGCTTGCGTAATTGGGCATTGGCTTTACCTCTGATTTGGTGGACGTGATTTTCCCACGTCATTCCTTGGTCCATCTTTAGTCCTAGCCAGGTGACTGTGTCCGTCCACTCAATATTTTCTCCGAATATAGAGAGTGGGGAAGCTGATGTCTTCCGTATCTGTGTTTGAGCTTTTTGGTGAATATTACGGCTTGCGTTTTCCTTGGGTTTACTTTAATACGCCATTTTGTGAACCATTCTTCTAGGCTATTCAGAGCGCTTTGTAGTCTCCGGTGGATGAAATCCAGTTTGACCGATTGTGTCACAATTGCTGTATAATCTGCGTAAATGTACAGAACTGTGTAGTTTGTTTTTGGTATGTCGTTCATGGTAATGTTAAAGATAATCGGCCCTAAGATACTTCCCTGAGGGACTCCCACCTTGATTGGGAGGGGGGTCGATAAGTGGTTGTTTACTTTGGATTGGAATTTGCGGTCATGTAGGTAGTTCTCGATGAGCTATGTTCAATGTTTTAAGCTTTTTGAGTAATCCTGCGTGCCACACTCTGTCGAATGCCCTTTCAACTTCGAGCAAGAGTGCCCCTGTTGATTTGTTGATCTGTGGCTCTGAGTAGTTGCAGTGTTGTGGAGTGTTTGGCTCTAAATCCAAACTGCTCTGGGATTGTAATACTTTGTTTGATTAATTGGCTATTGAGTCGTTTGATTATAACCCTTTCAAGAAGTTTACCGAGAAAGCTTTATAAATATCCTAATGATGGGAGCGATGCCGAAACGTCGATATCTAATCATTTTTTCACCTGGCTTGTTGCCCGAGAAGAAAGTGAGCATAGTTTGTGTCTGTTTTGGTTTGTTGGCTTTATGCTAGATTTTTTGTGTGCATTGTGTTAGTTTTCATGACTTTCTTATGTTATGGTGTGAAAGTTTATCTTGGTTGAGGTTATTGATCTTGTGTCTGCCGCTGTTCAATATGTCTCGATGCGGTAAACTGCTGATAGTAAATGCCGTTTCGTCTATGGTTTATTTTCTCCGACTGTGTTATTTCCTGTTTCTTTTGCCTGAACGTTTGTTGGTATTTTGTGCGCAACTGTGTTTTGTTTTTTCATGTACTCCTTGTGTGCTGTGTCACTGACCAGTATTAGTGGTAGAAATGTTCTGCTTTTCTTTCAATTGAAGGCCTCATGAGTGGGAATTTATAATAATATTCGTTTGTGATTATAGAAAGCCCAGTCATACATAAACAGTATACATGTATTATCTCCGACTCTGCTTTATATGTCACTACGCAGTTACGAATTGGTATTTAATAAAATTTAAGAAGCAATTATTTGGCTCAATTATTTACGTATATTTATTCACATTGTCTATTTTGACATACTTCTTATGTTGGTCTCTTCCTAGCATAATCATCTATTTTCATATACCAACAGCTATTGTGGCCCTTTTCATGACATTTGTTAATTTTATGTTTTTCCTGTACTGTTTCTCCGTTTTCTATTATTTTGAAGCACTACCTTCTGTTCCCGAAATTTACCTACTACCTGCACATTAAGGTGGACAAAACTGTACCCCCTGGAGCCGAATGGTAAATCACCTAATGCTGGCAGTAGTCTGGAATATTCTGCTTCTGATTTGCCAGCAAATATCTTATTGTGTACCAGTAAACTCCTTACTGAATTTGAGTTGAACTTTTCAATTCTTACAAAATTGCAAAATATGATTTGGATCCATTAGCCAGTGGTTTGTACTTTTCCGAAAGCTGGGGCGTTGTCGGTCTTTCACTGTTATCCGTCTTGGTGACAATTAGAAAGAGAGAGGTCATATTATGATTATTTTATCTGTTTAATGTCTCCTTTAATTCCCTTTGCCGTAATTGTAAACAGAAACGTAATGTAAAATAATAGCTCAACATTGAACTGGTCAACATGAGATGTTTTACCATAGCACATGGTTTTATTATGACTTAATGTGACCTAGGGTATTTTGGATTATCATTAAAGAATTGAAATTTATGATTGCAGAACTCTTAAGATGTATTTTCCAAGGGCATCTAGGGCACATCCCGCCTTGTAGCGAGCCGGCCTTTAACCGCTTTTTTTCATCCGTGTGTTTCGAAGTTAGTGCCTTCCCTCAGTAGATGGAGCAATAAAATCATCCAGCGTTTAGACCTAGTGGGTGGGTTGATACTTGGAAAATAATTCGGATATAGCAATTTCCATGTTATTCCTTTGACTCTTCCTACAGAACTTTTTCCCTCTCTAATTATGCACAAGGCGGAACGATTGTGTGATCAACAAGTAGCTCCTTAAAACAAAGCAAGCTTTCATCTTGGACCCAAGAAAATACCAGCATAACCCATCCCTCAGGCTTAAAAGTTTAATAACCTAAGAAAATTGTGGTTATGTCTTCATATGGACATTTTCAATAAATACAAAGATGTGGGCTGTGGGATCAATAATTATTTGAGCGATAAAGTGTCATGTAAAGAAGAACGTTCATTCAGTGGCCTCTTACATTCATAAGTAGAGCATACTCAAAGTCATTAATTGTCACTGTTCATTCTTTCTCCAATTAAATTCAATAAACGCCTAATTGGTGGTAAGTGGTATTTGGTTCTCCCTGGTTCTTGTACTGATCGAGTTTTCAAGCACTAATGTGAAAAGCAGCAAATAGAAGCTCAATCTTCCCGGTCTGTAAAGTTTATGCTATGTCCATAGTGAGTTTGCCTGTGTTCGTCTTTTATTTTCCACCATCACCTCGCTTGCAGGCCGTTGGAAAATACTATTGATTCAGTATTAGGTATATGTGTACGTCGTGATAACGCATTTTTAACTTTTATACACGTGCTAGAATCGTCCTAAAGGGGGAGGAGGTACACAAACCGAAGGCTCCATGACAAGCAGTAGGTGCCGCATTTATTAGTTAGGCTTCTTGACCTTCGGTTCTGCCTCAACTGTTACACAGCAGTCGTTCACTAAACCTACAGTAAATGACAATGTTTACTACCTATATTGTTCTTTTTAATATTTGCAATCCTACTGTGTTTATTTACGTGATTATTGGCAAGTTGGAATGACGCATGGTGTCCTTATACACAAAATCAGGATGCACGGGATCCTTGTAAGCTACGGGACAGCCCGAAGTGACTGAGGGGCTCAATAACAATATCAATTCAAAAGCGTCACCCACATCGGCCCGATTTAAGATCAAACTTCACACGCTTATCATCGCTACTTCGTTTCGAGCACACAACTAAGCTAAGGATATGCCTTTTGAAATGGTGATTATTGGTCTTTTGTTAACTGGTCCTCTATAGAGATATGAATTTCCTTTTCGTTTTCTCTGCTCGGAGAATTTAACGAGTTGGACCCTAAACTAGATGATAAACATACCTTAAGTTACTTATATTACTTTGGAAAGGTAGAGCCAGTCCTGAAAATTGAATACCATAGCTGGGATTTGATCCACGAATATCCCGGTCTCCGTGAAGTTGCTCTAACTATTGAGGTACTATGGCATCATGCCCCATGACATTCAACTATCCAACAGAATCACACTTTTTCCGGTAAGCAGCAGGAGCTCTCGTACACACATTAGATACATGCCTTAATGACAACTTTCTATGCCGTAAGTGCTTTAAGCCCTGAGCTGAGGATCTCATTTAAAAGATTTTCGTTTCTCTCACTTTAATTGGAATATACAATATCACACAACTGAAAATTGCTCAATTCTTTATTTTCATATGGGAGAGGCGTAGTGGATGGTGTTGTGCAGGAATGTGGTCAATATGGTAAAAGAACTCTTCCTTAACCTGACGATATTAGGAATTCCGCTTCGTTGTGCTTCCTGTTTCTCCGGGTGTGGCCCAGAACTAGCCTTAGAACCAAAATCTTCATTCCGTAATTCCAAAGTTTACTGCTCTGTCATGCACGTGTAAATGTAAACGTATGCACAGATCGTTATAAAGAGAGGTTATGCACCGACACAAATATCAGGATACTTAAGGATTCATTTTCAGGAAACGGGTGGTTAAAATCTCGAAAGGTGATTTCCCTTCTGAAATAGTGATTTCTATATATTTTCAGTCGTTATAATCGGTAAATGCCATGCAGGTAATGTAAACATAGGCTTGGAGTCTTTTCTTCTCCAATTTTCTTTTCATTGATTATTTTATTTTATATATCATTGCAATCCGTCGTCTGTGTGCTGTATGCAGTAAGAATGGGCCAGATATGACAAAATAAGAAAGAAATGAAATACAAAACGTATTGTGAGGACTGTCAGTAATTCCTTTTTATTAATAACCAGCTGGCTAGCAGCTTTAAATTGAACAATGGGTTTTTGAACCGAATGAAAATTTAATTAATTTCATTAACCTCACCCCCGCTTTTCTTAAAATTACTGTGCGGTTTATTGTGCACTCTGCCGTTCACCCCTTATAATTATAGCCCTAGCCATTCCTAATAACGGAACACTAATCCCAAAATTTTGATGTAGATGTAATATCTGGCTTTTCTAATTCCTTCAAAATTTGTGTGTTCCGGAAATTTTGCGTATCCTTTCGATTCTGGCCAAGGAGCAAGAAATGGTAAGAATGGCTGAGTAATTCTTCAAGTAATTACAGCAGCTAAATTTATGATTGCTTAACATCTCTTTGGCTAGTACCGGAATTATTTAATAACAAAAGCTACCAAACTCTCTATTAAGGGCCCTTAACATTTTCAGAAAAATAAAAGTGAAGCTTATAACGAAGTTTTCCCACTCCCAGAACTTGCTTTGTAGATGTACTACAATGTGATAATCAATCAAATCAATACTGTGAGTTCTGGTTATATTATATCGGTTGTCTTATACTAGAACCATACACTGGTAATGATCTTGATTATAACATAAAAAGGAAATAAGTTACCTTTTGTTACTTTCGGACTACTAAAATGTATTGCAGTGCTACCGCACCCTTATCATACATAATAAGTAGATATTTTCCAATCCATGGTATTTTCAAATAAATGTGTAAGCCAAGCATACTGTTTAATGGCTTCACGCTCAAGTAAAGGGTATTGTAATTCCTTTTTAAACTAAGACACAGTAGCCTCGTGGTTACGGCACTAGACTGCAAGCCAGGAGGCCGCGGGTTCGGTTCCTGACTGCACTATGGCCCTGGGGTTCACTCAAAAACAGAAATGAGTACCAGGATAATTCCTAGGGCTGAAGGTGACTGCCTCGTGCGGCTGACCACGTCACAGACCTTGCATGCTGAGGTCTATATAGATGGATCCTGTAACCACCCGTCGCCCCGATAGAGGCCGTATGGCCTAGCATGGGGCTACCTATACCTTTACCTTAAGTTAATTATGAAAGGAAATTAGTTATTTTATGAACCATTTTGTTGTAATTATGTGAGATTATCAATTTTTCATTCACTAATTCGCTCACTCACTGACTCACTCGTCACCCACTCACTCGCCTACACAAATTCCGATGATTGCTGTTTGAAGTTACCCTACATAGACACAAGTTCTGTACTGTCAACTCTTTGATTTACCTAAATTGCCCGGTTAGCTTTTTAAATTTCATAACTATTTATTTAATTTACCTCCGCACTTTCTTTTATAGCACTAATGTACAACGATTTATGATTTTATGGATAATTCTACGTTTTATACTTTACTGCAAACTCGGCTAACCCTAAAACAGATAGAAGCTTTCTGATATTTACGTTAGAGGTTGCGGTGGAATATTGACCTCTTTAACCTCCCTCCAATAGTCATTCAGGTTCTAGGAGTGCTACGTATCCTGTTCATAACCATTTTAGAGTGGCAAACTCCTCGGTCAAAATGATCAATTAATTGTTTGTATTTTTTGTGGCTGGTTAAATTTTCAACCTTTGTTCCTTTTTGGTACCATAGTTGTAAAAATCATATACGTTTCACAAACTGCAAAAAGGCTTAACATAAGCACCAAAACAGTAATCAAATTGATAAATATGAAGGCTTCCCAATCCCAGATCACCAGGTTTACCTTTTTGGGTAAGAGCATAGTTTGCACTGACAAAGGCAATCATCTCAGTTGTTAACATAAAGAACTAGTTCTTATTTCTAATGCAAGAAGTTTTTTCTGGGTTTTTTTATACAGTTTTAGTACACCTTGATAATGAAACTGATTACGACATAAGAACAAGAAAAATAATCCATAAGTTACCGAACGGGATGGCTCAGCCGGTTTCCTCTGTGGCCCGAATTCCAGATGCCCGAGCTTGATTCCCGCGGCCGACCTACTTGACCCATGAGTTTTTTGGGGGGTTTTCCGGGTCGCTAGGCGAATGCTGGGTAGGTTAATTATATCCACCGAATTTCCTGTCCCTCCATTTGATCTCCATTATCATTTCATATCATCTCTCTCACCTGGTGGTGTCTTTCAGGGTAGAAGTGTCGGCGGGAATCTCGGCGGTGCATGGAGTTATGATATGCCCTGAGGAAAACTACTTCCTCCTCCGGTAGCTCGGTTGCCGGTCTCCGCTTCTATGCTAGGACCATTTCGTGACCACCAGCAGGGACCTTTGGGGCTCGGATCGCCTACGTGGGACCTCTAGGGTTCTGCTGCTGGGCTGGTTGCCGTCCCGCTGTGAGGGAGCGAGTTCCTTGTCCTGGCCTGTCGGGGGAGGTCTCTATCCAAGTAAACTGTATTGACCCTGGCTTCTGTATTGTTGTGGCTCCTTGGAACTGCCGCCCTCTGTCTCCTTCACCTCATCCTTCCTCCCAGGGGCGTCCCCACTTGGGGGCATAGGAACAATGGGCACAGCATGGCGGCCTACGTACCGAATCCCCTCCGTAATGAAATCCCAATCTCAATTTAGAACCTTCTTACGTGAGGGTTATGAGAAGACGTCCAGATGCTTCAATGCATGCATCTCAGAATTAGAAAAATATTTATGAAAAATGTCGATTATGACATTGTTTCATAGCACATACACACATACACTCATTTTATATCTTTATAATATTGTTGATAGATTAGTAACTACATGTGTTACTCGTTTGTGAAGAAATTTGATAGACGATAGCAACCAAGAAAGTACCATAACTGTCTCATGTTTATAAAATAGCCTTCATTTTGAGTTTTAATTCTAAATGAAGTTCATGAATCTCATTGTTATTTGTAATATTATTGTCTCACAAGACCATTATGTATAATTATGCACAGGAATTATTGGTGGAGAAGATAAATTTGCAGAGAAATTATAGAGCAATAATCTGGAATATGTAATTTGCTTACGTTAAAATCAGTATAAGGTAAATGTTAGAATGTTAGGGTTTGAGGAGTAAGAAATTATAAAGCCAGTGCGGCAAAATTAATTAGGATTGCAGAAAATGGGCAAGAAACACATCAGTTCAAATTTGGGGTACTCATAAATTCCGTTACCAGGTCAGGCACGCGAAATTCGGAAAATTATTAAGGAAAATAGGTTTACACTATTCAACAGGTCACGGAGTGAAAAATTGTGTTTCATTGATGAATGAAAAACTTTGAAACTGGTGGAGAAGATAAATAAATTTGCAGAGAAATTATAGAGCAATAATCTGGAATATGTAATTTGCTTACGTTAAAATCAGTGTAAAATCTTACCAGTATAAGGTAATTGTTAGAATGTTAGGGTTTGAGGAGTAAGAAATTATAAAGCCAGTGCGGCAAAATTAATTAGGATTGCAGAAAATGGGCAAGAAACACATCAGTTCAAATTTGGGGTACTCAGAAATTCCGTTACCAGGTCAGGCACGCGAAATTCGGAAAATTATTAAGGAACTATTCAACAGGTCACGGAGTGAAAAATTGTGTTTCATTGATGAATGAAAAGCTTTGAAATTTTATAATACATGTACGAACGTTGGTAGGACTGTTAAAGCGCTATTAATTAATGGGCGGACTATCTATTTATAAAATTCGTCTACTTTCCTACAATTTTACTATGCTACAGGACAATTTTACTGTGATCGCTTATCGGCTGTCCATAGCACCTGAAGACCGCGTGCAGGTTATAAAGACCTTGGGGAACCTTTTGATGATCATTTCAACGAACTATACCTACCAAGTGATACAATTTCACTATGAATGTAAAGTGTAAATATATCAGATCGTTGTCCTTTTTATTATTAGTACCTTTTAAGTGCAAGACACATGCTCCTTACACCATTGGAACAGCAGCAGATTCATTTAAGACAGACATATAGAAGACGCATAAAATGTGCTGCTCTAGGGAGTCATAAAGCGTGATGTGGTTTCACACGTGGCATCAGTATGATATACATATTCTGGCTTTTGAATAAGCGACTAATATGTCATTAATAATTCCCCAAACGAAAGCCCCTATTTGGCTTTAGTTGATTAAAGCGAATTCCTTATACTGGAAGTTTGTTTTTGCTTCATCTGCTCATTAAGCGGTTTTCAGTTCTTTGTAGCAAGCACACTAGCTAACTTTGAGGTGTGATGATGGTGATCCTTTCCCCTCTAAGCTCGCGTTTAGAAGCAATTATTGCAGGACCGTGGTTGAAAAAACTAACTTGAAAACTGATGGACGTTGCTGTTTGAATACCATATCGCTTTATGATTGCATGTGGAAGGATGAAGCTATTCATACACAAAATGTTCCCAGAATCGGATAAATTTGTACGTTTCACGTGAAATGCCATGTATCAAAGCGGAAAAGCAGTGTATACGAAAATTTATTGCTTTGCATTTCCAAATACATTTGCAATTGAAAACCGTAAAACAGCATGTAGTTGTAAATCTGGATGTATCTAATAGGTATGTGTCTAAAATCGAGGTATGGTTTTAATACTTCCATAATACTTTGTTTCAGATTTTCACTTTCTCTATCATTATATAGTAGATGAGGATCTACTGCATTTCAGACAAACTTTCTTATTCTGGACACATACGTTTGCATCATCATCATCATCATCATCATCATCATCATCATCATCATCATCATCATCATCATCATCATCATCATCATCATCATCATCATCTCACCATTCAAGTTCTGTACCCCAGTATCATTTCGTCCCCACCTTTGCACTTCTTCCTCGGTCTAACTATTTTAGCAATTTGTCACTATTTTAGGAAATCTGTCCTTGTTCATCCTCCTTACGTGCCATCTACAGTTTTCTTTAATCTGTTTAATTCTTTCTTTTAGATTAAGTACGTTTAATTCTTCTCTTGTTAATTTATCTGTTTTATGATCTAACAGGGTGTATCGAGCCACTGATTTTAAAAATCTTATTTTGCTGATTCAATTTTTCTTTTCTGTTTTCTGTTTAATACCCATGTTTCGCTTGAATACAGTAAGACAGCCATTGCGTTATACAATTTAATTCCTATTTCTCTTCTGGATTTCCTTCTAAGGGTTATCTTTATTGTACAGCACTAAAGGCTAAGTTTAAATCTGTCAAAATTTTTATGGTCTGATATATGGTCGCTTATCATCCCAAGTAATTAAATGCTGTCACCTGTTTTATAGTTTTTTTTCAAATTTATTACAATCTTACTTCTAACATGTTCCATTCATTTAAATGTTAAAATTGTTGTTTAATTTATTTTAAGTTGTAAGCTTCTAATATTTTATTTAATATGTATACTTTCATCTGTAAAATTCTGTAACTATTACTTGGTTGCCAACGTATAATATAGTGTCAATTACTTTTCTATTAATACTAAAATTCTCTTTAAAACTATTCTGCCATTTAATAATGGCATCGTCTATTTAAAGGTTAAATAACATTGAGGGGGCCTGGTTTGACTTCTTGATTTATTTTTAATGTTTGGTTGCTAATATTATTCAATACATTAATTTTCATGATAGCTCCTATATATCCTTTGTTTATTTCTATTAAATGATACAAGTTCTGAGGTTCTAAATCCCTCCAGGAAAGCCATTATAGAAAACTTGTGTGTGTGTGTGTGTGTGTGTGTGTGTGTGTGTGTGTGTGTGTGTGTGTGTGTGTGTGTGTGTGTGTGTGTCCATAGCATATGTCTGTAAACAGGATAACTAAAACAAAAGAATTTCGAACTTTTATCGAAAATATAGACTATCTCAAAAATTATGTAACAATTTGGATTAAAATGCCGTATGTTTAAATTAGTTTCATGAAACATAAACTGCGAGGTATGATAGCTCAAAAACGTGGATGTCGTTTAAGCACGTCATTTACCCCATTTTCTTTTGTTTAGAGGAGTTGACCGCTTTCAAATATTTTTATTTTTATCGTTAAGTTTCGTTTAACAATTTGGACGCCATATTTATATTAAATTCATATACAGACATACACACATGTACTGTCTTAATCACGGTTCCAGACAGTGTTTAAGGATACCTATGACTGAAAATTTGAAATCCTGAACTAATAACGCTAGCTTTTCAAAATTTATACCATAGATGTAAATTACTACAAATATGATTCAGCCCAAATTTTATCAACTTACGCTTTGATTGTCTGGAAAATATGGTCAAATTTATTTACTTTTGGTTACGTTACCTCAAAAGTCCTTTGCGACAAAATATATTAAATTTTGGTCTAATATTTTAACAGCATCCCGATACATTTGCTTTTTGAATTTTCCCTAGGTTTCTCGGTGTCTCTATAACTTGAGACTCCAGAAATTTTTAAAGCTGTGTATATGGTTTTTTTGCCCAACATTTGAACTTTTTTGTGCGACGCAACTGTGCGACTGCGGCGCAAGGAGCATCTTAAATTATGAAAAATATTGAAATTCTCAATAGCGAGAAAAAAAAGGATAAAGAATTATAATTCATATCTAACTCTAGCATTCACGTAACCTTCAAATTAGATTACAGCATTTAAAAATGGCTTGCGGATGCCATCTAAGTATTTTTTTGGATTCAGGAAGGCTTACACTGTTTTATTTACGAAAAAGAGTAAAAGGTTACTTTTTAAAAATGTTCATGAAATTTCAGTCATAAATCCTTAACTGTTACACCATTTTTCATCAATAAGCAAGAAGTCGTACCTGGGACCAGTGAATTGTGAATTTATCAACAGCCTACTGATGCAGTCAATTTGCTTTTGTTTTTAATTTTTCAGTAAATAGTTCCCAAATGGCAAGAGTTATTCGTTTCTCCCTCTTGGGCAGACAGGCAAAAAGGAAATTCAAGTCATCACAAGGCGAACAACTCCTAAAAATGTTAATGTAGCTGCTATTCGTGTTGTACAGCCAAGATAGTGTATAATAAAACAATTATTTCTACATATTTTTTGACTAACATGAAGTAGATAGAAGAATAAACCTTTTTGTATGTATTTCTTTGTAATGGGTGCTGACCGCCTCACAAGAGAAACATATAGAAATTCCTGAGATGAGATATTGTGTAGCAGGTTCACGCCATTGCAAAAATTAATTTTTGTCAAATATTTTGGTTTCCAAAACATCTAAAACAAATTGTAGCTTCATACAGTTCCTAACTCCATAATGGTTGAAGTCAAACTTCTGATCTTAGTATTTTCAATAGCTATAAAAGTGCTTTAAGATTTAAAACAAAAAGTATTGAGCGCATACAATAGATAATTCCTTAAACTTCTTGCTATTAACAATTGCATGCGTTTATAGTTTTAACTCTTACAATTATATTCATAGCTATAAAACATTCACAAATACTAATGTTGAGGCTAATTTGTACAGAATTAGGAATACGTACGTATAGGGCCAGGGGTTACTTTATACTTTCTAGTGTATTTTAAAAACGTGCTACTTTAGAGCTCGTTAATTCGAGGTAATGGAGCTGAAAATATCTCGGATTGGATTAACTAGGGCTATACGGAACCACATACCGACAAATTATAGAAGATGAACTAAAATTCTTTTGCATCAATAAACTGATGTTCAATTATTAGTAAACAACAAACATCCAGGTTCATTGTCGTTTAAAATGGATACGGTTTGTTCACACTAAAACTGTCTCCCGTCCACTTTCCACCTTTAAGCTTCTTTACACTGGCGGAGAATTCTCAGCAATGCCTTTGTGGAAATTAATGTACCTCAGCACTTGCACTAGGTAACAAAAATTGCACTAACGGTTTAGCCGGAAATAAATAATAGATTCTGCACAAAGCTCAATAACGCTTTCTTCTGTAGCGGTTCAACTGAATTTTAAAGAACGTAGTTTGCGTCAAGATTTAAAATTTGTCTATGTAAGAAGAATCTCAGTATCCTTTACACGGAGGAAGAGACGACATGCTAAGTGGGAAAATTTGCAGTTTGACCATTCGCCTACGAAACGCCACCTGCCACGTGGTTTAGCTTAAAACCACTTTGAACTTAGTGTGATACTACTTTTAGGTGTATTCAGTGATATGTCCTTTTATTTCCTAAAATCCTCAAATACTTTACGAGAGAGATGAGATGACGCAAATGTATGTAATAAATGCCTCAGGTGTAAACCAGATGGGTGCTGTACTCCTATAAACTGGTGGGGAAGTAAACATCGGCGTCCACTAAGACAATAAAAATAAGCGAATAAATAATTAATAAACCGCATTTTAAGTGGCTCGATTTTAACATTATCTTGCATTTCCGAGACACCAATGCTTATTAAAATATATAAATTTATTTAAATATTTAATATTAAAGCACATTGTCTGTTTTAAATCCAATTCTGAGCTAGGTTTAAATTTTAGGGGCTCTCAGGAAAACAAGATATGCTTCTCTTTGACATAAAAACATCCTAAGCACATGACCCTAATTCAAAATTGTTAGAGATATCTTAACAGAATCAAAATTTTCTAAACCTGTTTATTTAAAAGGTTATTTGGAGCAAGATGATTTTGTTTAAAGTGAGTTAATGTGGTATTGTCATCCTGTTCTAATATTTCTTCAAGTTTTACGTCTCAAACTCGTCATGAACTTATTGCAAGCATTTTTCCATGTAAAGGGTAATCTGGGGTGCGGGTTTCTTTTCTACGAGTTAATATTGCTTTGGCAGCTACTAGGTACCAAATACGTAATGCGTACATAGCACAAAGGCTTTTAAAAGGAAGTATTAATACACACAAAAGTGAATGGGGAAATAGCGTACTAAAACATGAATGAGCTATGTAGAACAGATTGGCAAAATAATAATTGTATCATGCATATGGACTGCAATACTGATGTAATATTACGTCCTGTTTTCTAGGTAATTTATCTTTGTCAATTTATACGTCCCTGCATGATACAAAAGGCCAATAAAAGAAAGAATTCCCATTTCACCGTTGGTTGACACAATTGTGAAGATCTTGGAATTTGTTTTTCTTATGAATTTAACTACTTTTACAGCAATGTTATTGATAGAGAGAAGTCTCCAATACTTCAATTTCGTATCCCATATTCTTTGCCTGACCTTTATTTTCTAGAATTAGTGAAACAACGTTTCCTGCTGTTGTAGCCCCTTGACTCACAATATTCTGTACATCAGTTACATCCAATCTTAACGAATGAAATTCGCTTTCCATATTTGTCGTCGACGCTGTTCGACATTCAATTCATTGTCTTCTTTGGAATATACAGCTACATTATCGTGAGTTTCTGATAAAAATAAAAATCGCGATTAATTTTTTTCTACATGCTGGGACTGTCGCCTGTGAAGTACAAACTATAGCTAGAAGTAGTAAATTGAAGGATATGTAGCAATAATCTCACTGCAACGCAGAAATATAAAATTGTACCTACACGAAAATCCCATTTAATAATCTTGTGCCTTCACCAAGGTTTTAGGGTAATAGGACAGGCATTAACTAAACAATAATGTATAATTCGCATTAGCATGTGTATCTATGACCAGTAGTGAAAAATTGATTACAAATTATGAACATCTGGACATACTTGAGGGGTGCGTATGCAACCCGTACGGGTTCCAGAATTAACGTTTCAAGGCTCATCACGAAGTTAGTCTAAAATCGATTGCAAAATTCGTACCGAAAAAACACAGAGACAAGGAGTCGAGGAAATAAAAATGTTTTAGAAAACGAACGAAAATTTCAGAAGATAGTTGAGGATCCAGATACGAAAAATAATAAGATGAACACAGACGAAAATGGCAAATCATGTTTACAGAATAGATGAAGATCGAATACCACAAGTACTACGAAACTATAAACGAATAGACAGAAGACAGGCTGTGAAAAACATGCATATTAGTTTCCTTGAGGAAGCACTTGTGGTGGTCGTGGCAGTTGCCGTGGCGGTGGCGAAGTGTAATTTGTTGAAGAATTGGTAAAGAATGTAATAAGAAAACTTTCTCCACGTGATATGAATTTAACTTTTGCATTAATTTAATCACCACTAATTTACATTGTTTATCTGTGTTAAAAGCTTTTGAACATATATTTTAACTTTTACTTGAAGTTACAGACGTGTGCAAAATATTAGGCTCATTCATGTTTTTTTTTTTTTTTTTTTTTTTTTTTTTTTTTTTTTTTTTTTTTTTACTTTGATTCAGTTTAGCATTCAAAATAATAGTTATTTACTGCCGTAACCTATTTCAATTTGTCGTAATTATTTTCCTTGCTATAATATGAAGCATATTCAATGAAATTTCTCTCTTGAAATAGCTGGGGAATTTTACTTTTACTTTTTTTCCTTTGTCCCTTTTACTAGTAATATGGTGGTAGCTCTGAATTAAGAGCAGCCATTATCTTCGTGTCTGTTTATCCAACTATTAGCTGATATTGCTTTCTTTTGGTTAATGTAGTAAATGAAGATTGTTAATATTTGCCTTTATTGTGTTTTATGGCTATTATACCCTCAGTATTTATTATTAATTGATATAAAGATAGGTAACATCGTGTATCTTATCCCTAGGATTCATATTGATTCAAAAGTGAGGTTATGGGTAAAACTGCTGACTTATCCCCAAGGAAAGTAGGTGTAACTGAGAGTCTTTTGAAGGAAACTCTTTATTCACAACGTGAAATAGCTAAGAAATTGTGTATTTCACAAAATATGTTAGTCGCATTAATCAAGCTTTAACATTCAGTGAGACGTTGACCTCACAAAGGGATGGAAAATGCGGGAGGAAAAGAAAGCTATCACTAAGGATGCAAAGAAAACATGTGCAGGTGGCAAAACAAAATAGAAGAGCAACCAGCATTGACCTTAGTAATCAAATAAAGCAGTACGGTACAGAAATATCAGCCTCAGTAGTTCGCAGAAGATTATGTGTAGCAGGTTTACCAGCACGCAGGCCTCGTAAAAAGGCTAAACTGACACCTGCAATGGCAAAAAAGAAAAATGTTTAGAATGGGCAAAGAGGTACAGAAACATCCAGTGGAATTTTGGAGAAAGGTAAATAGTATGACAATTGTATATAGCATAAAATTAAAATATGTACATGTAAAGTTTATGGAAATGAAATAAACAGCCTAAACTTTGTTTCTCTCATTGCTGGTTTTGTTACACTATTTTTGAGCAATTTTAAAACTGTTTAATATTAATAGGGGTTTTTATTTTTTCAGGTAATTTTCTCAGATGAATGCATGTTTGAAGTATGTGAAGAGAGCAGCCAATATGTGAGAAGGACAGATAAAGAAGCATTTTCCCCTCAGTGTGTTGATCAAAGAGTAAAACACCCAACATAAAAATGGTCTGGAGCTGTATGTCTGTCCATGGACCTGGAAGATTATACATAGTTGTGGGATCTATGGAGCAGAAACAGTATAAAAGTATATTAGAAACAAGACTATTTCCTCAAAGTAAAGAATAGTTTCCAAATGTTGATTTTGTGTTCATGCATAACAGTGCTCCCTGCCATAGAGCAAAATCTGTAACCCAGTTCCTCAAAGTAAACAATGTAAAAGTATTACCATGACCGGGGAACAGCCCTGATTTAAATCCAATAGAGAATCTGTGGGGTATTGTTAAACAGAGACTGAATCAATTGAAGATAACAAAAGTTCAGCTTATTGAGGGCCTGAGTGCATTTGGCACAGAGATGAAGAAATAAAGGAAAAGTGTTCCACCCCTGTAGAGAGTATGCCTAAACGCATCAAAATGGTAATAGAGGCTAACGGAATGCATACAAAATACTAAGAGTTGAAAAAATTGTAAAATTATTTCTGTTAAATAAATAGAAAATAAACGGTATGTGTTAACATTTTCACCATTGAGTCTAATAATTTGCACACGTCTGTACGACTAAGTCAGTAAGCGGAATTAATCTTTGAAGAACCATAAAAAGTAGTGGCGTACTAAAACACTGCAGCCAACACGACTTATGCTATCATTATGCATAATTGTTGAACGCAGCTTTTCAACTTCGTTTCAATCTGATTTTGTGTGTGCAAGCTTGAGCCATGGGGAAACGCATACTAAAATTGATTATCTGTAATTTATAATTTATCACCGAGCTATGTATCTCACGCACAGAGCTGATTAATTCAAATGGCTAGAGGATGCAAATTTATATGATGTTGATAGAAAGTAACAGTGGAATATTTATTATTCACTTTACAAGAGAAGTAAAGGCATTAAATTCATTCTGTTGTATAAAATAGCATCCGAAAATTAAGGCAACAGATGTCTTTGCCTAACTAGACAAACATAGTGTACAAAATGAAAGAAAAACTGGATCGCAGGCTTACTACAAGTTGACCAAATTCCAGGCAGCGTGCCTTACGAATCACCGTAAACTGAGCATCTTTCCCAACTGTATCCTAAAAGGAAAGTGCATCTATTATTAGTTAGCGTTTCCAGCAGGAAATTCCCATGAGAATTGAAACAGCTATTTTATGTTCAGCTTTATTTAAAATTGATTTTTATTATGTTGGATAAAATTCGAAGTTTAGGATAACAAGTAAAAGTGCTCAAGTAATATGATAGATAAAATGAAAGTTAAATATTAATTACGATTTTGGTAACAAAAATAATTTAAATTATAAAGGAATATTATTTTGAATGTTAAACGTGATTTAAAGATTATTAAAAGATATTATTGATTGTAATGATGAACATAATTATAATTGGTTGTGACCTGGACCAATGGTAAAATGTGGACTTCCAGAGCAAATCCTTGTTTCGCGTAGGCTTGCCCCTTATCTCTTAACGGTCACGTGACCTTATCACGTCCGTTATTTAACATAGTGATATGTGAGAGAGCGTAGGCTTTCACGGCCGGAGTCAATATAACTGGAAGTTATTTCCGGGCTGTTATGCCGTGGTCTGCTGGATTTGTAGTTACCAGACGTTTCGTCCGCAACTGCGGCGGACATCTTCAGTGGCGTGGTCGTAGTCTCCTCGGAGAAGTTAGCGTAGCGTCTGAAGTGTTGACCAGCAGACCAGCAGACCAGCAGAAGAGTCGAGTCGTCCAGGTTTTCCTGGACGGAGTGTATGCTGCCCAGCACCTAGCCGCTTCTAGCGTCTTTATCTGGGCAGTATAGAAGAATTTTTAATGTCACAGGCGATTGTTTTGGGCGATGGATATGTCTAGCCTTGGTGAGCGCCGTCGCCCCGTGAAGGGGGGATGCGCCAATGCTGGCTGCGCTCTTCCGCCTGCTGGGAGGCTTCAGAGCACAGTCCGCTAAACAGGCTAGAGGGAAAGGATCCGTGTTATTGTATAAGGTTTTCCTAGCCCATTACTGGGCTTAGGAAGTTGGAGTCAGGGGAATGTGGCCTTGTTCTGTGCTAGGTACCCAAGGCATCTTTGGGTAGCCGATAGCTTGGTCTCCGGCGAGGAACCCTATGGTCGTAACGACCTAGGGTATTCACCAGTATGTTGGGGTGGGAGTCCAGCTTATCGTAGATGGTGCGGGATCTCTCCCGCACTACGTCCACGATATACGGGACCCCAGAGTGAGTGTGTAGGATGTGGGACGGAAATCTCCGCCCGGTATCGTAGATCATGCGCAAAGCCCTGTTCTGGACGTACTGGAGTCTGCGAATATTGGTTGGAGCCGCTGATCCCCAGACTTCGCAGCCGTACAGAATCAGGGGCGGTATGATCGCCCGATACAGGCGTAGTTTGAGGTGAGTAGGCATGGTGGACTTAAAAATGGAGTATAGCTGAGTTAGCGCTGCATGCCCTTGTCCGGCTTTGACCCGGATATGAGGTGCGTAGGTGAGTCCGCGATCCAGGTGGACGCCAAGGTATTTGGCAGTGGGAACCCAAGGGATTTGCCTCTGCCTCAACCTCAGCGACCAGTCTGGTCGCCTAGCTCGGACCTTAGCCAGGAGAAGTGCAGAGCTCTTCTCGGGGCTAATGGCCATTCTCCACATCTCACTCCAACGGCCAATGGCTCGGAGTTGGCGCTGCAGCGGAGGATGACAATATCGTAAGTTTTTGTTACGTGCCATTATGAGGACGTCGTCAGCATATTGGCACGTAACAGTCTGTGGTTCCAGGGGTAAGTCAGACATGTAGGCCGCAAAGAGTATCGGGGACAGTACACTGCCCTCCGGGACTCCCGCGGCTATTGGTCTGATAGATGACATCCTTCCTTCCACTCTCAACGTGAAAGTGCGGTTTCTGAGGAAACCACTAATCAGGGCAAGATAGGGAGGAGGTAGGTTGGCCTCCCTGAGTTTGTACAGTAGGCCTTGGTGCCAGGTTGTGGTAAAGGCTTTCTCTACGTCTAGCAGCACCGCGACTGTCTTGAGGTTTTCCTGGAAACCCAGGGCTGTCCTCTCGGCCAGGCGCAGTAGCTGTAGGGTCGTGGAGTGTCCATGACGAAAACCAAACTGGTGATCGGGTAGGAGCTGCCTTTCCTCGAAGAGAGGGGTCAGGCGGGATAGGAGCAACCACTCAAATAGTTTTGAGACGGTTGGGAGAAGACTTATGGATCGGTAGCTAGACGGAAAGACCGGATCCTTGCCGGGCTTCAGAATGCACACCACTCTCGCCTCTTTCCAGCAGGCTGGGAAGTGGCGGAGGTGGAGGCACGCATTGAAGATCCGCGTCAAATGGATAACGGCCCTCTTGGGAAGGTGCTGGAGCATGAGTGCGCTGACACCGTCATGTCCAGGGGATTTGTTAGGTTTCATTTTTCTGATTTCAGCAGTCACCGCCTTTGGGGTGACTATTGGGATATGGATCGCCTCATGGCGCCGCTGTGGCTCCTCATAGAGGTCTTCCACAGCAGCCTCCACGAGGTCAGTGAAGTCTTCGTCCTGGGGGTCCTCCCTCGGCTCAAATTGACTTTCCAAATGATCCGCGAAAGCTGTGGCCTTATCTTGGGGCTCGTAAGCGAGTCTCCCTCGAGTGCCATGCAGCGGATGCTGGTACAGAGTTTTGTCCCTCCTGAGGGACTTGATGATCTTCCAGGGGTGCTTTTCCTGGAGGTCGACGTTTCGGAATGTGTTCTCCCAGGCCACCTTACGGTGGGCACGGAGCAGCCGCCTGGGCTGCAGTATTTATACTGTTAGTGACCTCCGCTGATTGGACCGGCTGGCGGACGGAGCGAGGGAGTGGGCGGGCTTGGATAGGGATGCTACCTTCTGGTTGGTTCGCTTGGTTTTCTTCTGTTCTGTGTCGTTTCTTATGTTCGATGACAGGGTGCCAGTTGCTGTTGAGCTTCAAAGTTTCTTCTTTCTTATTAAAATTATGTGGATGTTTATAAATTTCAATAGCCTCGCGTTGTAGCCGGGCATGGTAATGTGTTATAGATGAAAGAATGTTGGTGTCCTGGAATTTTATAATGTGTACGCCCTCAGCTTCAATGGCGTGTTGGGCGACTGCAGACTTTTCAGTTTGTCCCAAGCGGCAGTTTCTTTTGTGTTCGGCGAGTCTGGTGTTAATGCTGCGCTGTGTGGTTCCAATGTAGACCAAACCACAGGAACAGGGAATACGGTATACACCAGATGATGATAGAGGCTCCCGAGGATCTTTAGCCGAGCGTAGTAGATTGTTGAGTTGTTTAGTGGGCTTGAAAACAGTGTTGACGTTGTGTCGCTGCAGTATATGTTGAATACGGTCGGTGACATTATTGAAATATGGCAGGAAAACTGTGCCATTATATTTGGGCCTCTGTGCATTCTGTGAGGCAGGTTTCGGTCTGGCAGGACGGCAAGCTCTTCTGACTTCTTGGATGGAGTAGCCATTGGATAAAAAGGCTTGTTCTAGGTGACGGAGTTCTGTTCTTAATAACTGTGGTTCGCAAATGCGTGAAGCACGATTTACGAGTGTATTTAACATGGCACGTTTTTGTCTGGGGTGATGGTTTGAAGCCTTATTCAGATAGCGGTCCGTATGGGTGGGCTTACGGTAAACAGTGTGCCCAAGGGTGCCGTCTGTTTTCTTGCTGACCAGGACGTCCAGGAAAGCTAGTTGTCCATCTTTCTCTTCTTCCATGGTAAATTGAATGCGGGGGTTGATGCTGTTAAGATGTAGTAGGAAATCTTGCAGGGCTTCTTTTCCGTGTGACCATACGACAAAAGTGTCATCTACATATCGGAGCCAGACAGTCGGTTTTAGTGGAGCCGTGTCTAAGGCATGGGACTCGAAGGACTCCATGAAGAAATTGGCCACAACCGGGCTGAGAGGGCTACCCATAGCAACGCCATCTATCTGTTCGTAGAACGAGTGGTTCCACTGGAAATATGTCGTGGTCAGAACATGACGGAAGAGTGCGATTAAGTCGTCTGAGAAGGTGTGTTGTAACTGTGCGAGTGCTTCTTGCACTGGGACCATGGTGAAGAGAGAGACGACATCGAAGCTGATGAGAAGGTCGTGAGGTTGTAGTGTGATGCTTTGAATTTTCTGGATGAAATGACCGGAATCTTTAATGAAGGAATCTGTTGAGCCGACGTGTGGTTGTAGGAGGCAGGCTAGATGTTTGGCTAAGGCGTAAGTCGGAGATCCAATTCCACTGACAATGGGCCGCAGAGGCACATCCGGTTTGTGGATTTTTGGTAGGCCGTAAAGTCTGGGAGGCTGTGCTTCAGATTTGATGATGCGGCGTTTGTCCTCTGCTGGTAGGGAAGATTTCTTAATAAGGGCATTGGTGTTTCGAACGGGATCCCACAGCTCGCATTGTTCGAGGCTATTGAAATTTATAAACATCCACATAATTTTAATAAGAAAGAAGAAACTTTGAAGCTCAACAGCAACTGGCAGACCAGCAGACCAGCAGCAGAAGAGTCGAGTCATCGAACATAAGAAACGACACAGAACAGAAGAAAACCAAGCGAACCAACCAGAAGGTAGCATCCCTATCCAAGCCCGCCCACTCCCTCGCTCCGTCCGCCAGCCGGTCCAATCAGCGGAGGTCACTAACAGTATAAATACTGCAGCCCAGACAGTCAACACTTCAGACGCTACGCTAACTTCTCCGAGGAGACTACGACCACGCCACTGAAGATGTCCGCCGCAGTTGCGGACGAAACGTCTGGTAACTACAAATCCAGCAGACCACGGCATAACAGCCCGGAAATAACTTCCAGTTATAGTGATATGTCTTTATATGTTGGAAGAGAATTGTCAAATTTATATTTTCGTAACTGTTTTAATGAAATATATTACACAACAGAGTTGATTTATCTGAAATGCATGTTAATTCTTAAACAAAGTAAAGAGGAGGTTCCTTTGCACTCAAGCACATGGCACGACAGCACGTGATTTAGCGGTAGTGATGACATATTTGTTTAATGACTTTTACCACTGACCTTGTTTTGAATTGGATTAGTCATATATCGCCATTCGACGGTGTGCTATGTCGAATGCGAGAGCTAAATTATTTTATTGGTCGTTTATTGCACGTGTACTTATTATATGTGTAATGACAGAGACTAGCGCCAGTTTTTCGCTGACGCATCACAAGGGAAAACCTTTACAAAGCGGTGAAAAAAGAATTGTGGTACATGGGTTTAATGCACTCACAGAGAAGAATCAGTCTTTGTCAGTGAGAGAAGCCGAACAGCTGTGCCCTGAACTTACAGGTGTGTTAGATGCGTAGGAACATCGCGACATGAGATTGAGACAACAGGAAAACTTACCACTCCAGGGGCGATATTGCTGTGTGGCGAAGGCGTTATTTAAGGACAATCATACTGTACCAAGATACAAGTCACAAAATATACTACCTTGAGTGATATACTACCTTGAGACTTGGGTGAATGAAGGACTCACAAGTATGGCGTGACACGACTTTTAAGACAGAAAGACAAGCATTTTTGCAAGGTATCTGTGCTGGTTTAAAAAACCCCAGTGGAAAAGGCCGAAGGCCTTCCATTATAAACTTATTCCAGTTTCATTGCTCATTCATTCAGTTTCAAGTTGCTCAGTTTTATTATAAACTTCATTATTTTTACATGCCTTCATATTCTTATTTGTATGATATTATCTATCTTCCTGGCAATCATTATGATGTTTACTGCAGGTTTCAATGTGACGGGAAGGCACTGCCATTGGCCTATGGCGCGAAAGCATTAGACGATTAGGATGAGGGGGAAGTTAGTTGCACGCGGAATGATACATGTCAGCGGGGCAAGGTTACATGAAACAGAGTTTAGTAAATCAAGATTAAATAAAGCTGCCTTTTTCTGCGTTCAGCCGTCAAAGGGAAGGGACGTGTGTGAGTATTTGTAAGTCTGCAGTCTGCACAAAGGATGCATAAAGTATTGCGAAAGCAACGTAATTGGTTTTAAAACTAAGTGAGATCGACGGTAAAAAATTAGATTATTTTTTCAGTATTTGAAAGATTCTTTTAAAAAGTTTATTCAATTAGAATTACAATTGGAGAAAAAAAGAATATTATATTTATTTTATCTTCACACAACCCTAACATAATCTCTCATCTGCGACCGCGCCCTGAAAGAGAATCTCATACGGATGCAAGAGCAGCGGAGGAGCTTCGAGATAAATCAACGCAGAGATCATCGCTCATCAGCGTCCCATTTCCATCTTTAAAATTTCGTTACATATTGTAGCAGAGCGTGGTTCTTATAGAACATCATCATTACCTCCCCAAAAATATTAAAACTTATGTTACAGAATATCGATAGTACAGGGAAAATTATAAGTTAGTTATGAAAGTTATAAAAGAGGATTAATGCTGGTAGAAGTTGTTATTAATTTACTGACTAGTTTAATAAAATAATCATAGCAAGAATTAGATTGTAAAATATGAAGCAAATTACAGTTAAACTTTAAATCTATATAACCTGATATGTCGAACAGTTATTTAAACAAAGCTGCACTTTAAAAGGTCTTTAAGAATATTTAGCAAGTGCGAAAAGTGCAGACTACGGTCTTCATTTCAGTGAACTACCAATATGCCTCTAGCTGTTACCAGTGAATGTAAAGTGCATGGAAACTGCCAAGGCTTATGATTATTCACTATTGTCCTTCCTTTATTTAAATTTTGCGGAAGTCATTGTTGTCTCTTTTCCACAGCAACCACCAATCTCTTATTAGTTTGAAATCAAGTCCGACTCAATGCATTAAGCTAAGAACAAATACCAGCTCCTAAGGAGAGGTAAAAGACTAGAAAGTAGGGCTGGAAGATAAGGTTCCCCAGGATCTTGACTAAGTCCATCTTACTGTTTTGGAGTCAAACGTGAGAACTCACAATAACTAATGAATGCAGGTTCAGGCTCAGGATTGAAGGATGAGGTAGATATAAGACAAACACCTAAGTGATAAAACTGTTAAGAAGACAGGGTCTAACTGTGGCAAGGGTGGCTTAATATTTGCTTACCAACATAAACGCTTGAGCGGAATGGCTCAGACGGTTTCGTTTGTGATCCGCACTCGGGAGACCCGGGTTCGAGTCCCGTGGCCGATCTACCTTACCAATGGTTTTCTTTTCGATGTTTACCAAGAGGTCGCTAGGCAAATCCTGGGTAGGTTAATTACATCCTCCAAATGTCCTGTCCCTTCATTTTATCTCCATTATCATTTCATATCTCACATCTGATGATCTCTTTCAGGGTAGAGGCGTCTGCGGGAGTCTCGACGATGCATTGCTAGATCATATGCTCTGAGTGTACCATTTCCTCATCCGATTAGTCGGTTGCCGGTCTACAAACTGACTTTTGGGACCATCTTCAAAGCACGGAAATGACCGTTGTCCTGGCCTGCCGGAGGAGGTTTCCATTTAAGTAAAATGTAGGAACCCTGCCCTCGCAATATAGTGGCTCCTAGGGACGACCGCCCTCTTTCTCCTCACGCCTCATCCTTCCTCTCGGGGATATCCCATTTAGGATATAAGGTACAATAAACCACAGTTTCGGTGCCGAATCCCCTCCGAAAAAAACAAAACACAAACGCTTCTGCTTATAACGGCATCACTTTATGTACTCCACTGTACGTAGTCATTAGAATACATTCAATATTATTTCTGCATTCACGTGATTTATACTCATATTTCCGGGAACTACGACTGTTCTATAAAATTCAACCATCTATCTACTTAAAAAGATGAATATTACAAAATTTATGCATTTCATTCTAGGTATAAAAGGGATGTACCTAGCAGCTTAGACCAGAAGCTGAATTTAAAAAAAAAAATGCTATGTCGAAAACGTCTTAACCCTCACATAACCACCTATAACAGAAAATGCTTCGGAAATATTTAAATATAATAAGGAGTTTTATTTGATGTACGAGTAAATTGGGGGCTTACAAACAACGATCATACAGCTTAGCCAAAAAATTAAGAGTTTCACTTAATTTTTCATTACTATACCTTAAATATAATATGGAATTTTATTCAAAACACTGGAGTTTTTTTTCGAGAAAAAAGTTAACGAATCATTTTTTGCAAGTAAATAGGAGGAGTAGATGGTAATAATTAGTGGGTTGACGGATTTTTCTTGGGAATATTCGTGTCGTATGCTTGGAAGCTGTTTGATTTACAAATTTTGCTTTCTAACTGACGATTTATCGTATCTTTAGGCTATACAATAGATCCCACACCGAAATTTACGACCATATAATTTTATATGTGACATTTAAATTAAATTATCATCTATATTGGCTGAAAACTGTAAACCTTCAGTGCTACAAACCTTTAAACAAAATAGAGCTACTGATAAGAAAAAAAAATTGCAAGCGAAGTTTTGGGTGAGGGAAGTTTGATTATCTTGAAGTCATTTGCTTGAAGATACGCGCGCGTGTGTATTGCAGTCACTCTAACAGTTACTCTAAACTGCTTTTCTGGATTTATAGAACCTCAAAGGTGTGCATTCGATCTAATATTAATGTCTAATATTCCTTTAATTACATAGGTTTATATCTACTATATAAGATCATTAACAAAATATAACTCATACACACCTGAGTAGGCAGAATACTTTTTGTCCCTTTTCTAGGCAAAAGTGGTCTTTCCACAAATTACGCCTTTTGCGTTTGTGCCTATTGATGAACGAGTAAGTACATTGTCATGTCGACAGCTGACGCATCAAACTGTCAGCGTCATATAATATGTGCGACTGTCATTCAACTGTCAGTTTCTCTACTGCTCTCTGTGGAGGCCGTGTAACTTATGCTGTGGTCCTTATATTGAGAAGCTGTTTTAATTTTATAACACTGACATCAATAATTTGGGCCTCGTCAAATATATTTTTTCAGTAGAAGCAACTAATAACAGTATGTTTATGATTTCGTTCAAATTTTTCGATAAGGCCAAACTTGGATAGAGAGTTCACCTTTTTCAAAAATAAGAAACAACCACACAATCGGTGAAAATTAATCGTTTCTTCACACCATCCGTGTATAAGCTAAGGTTTTGGATAGATGGAGTCAAACTGAAAAATTCAATGCCATGGCTGGCATTTGAACCACGGATCTCCTGGTTTTCATCCAGTCGCTCTTACCCATTGAGTTACCATGGCCAACGTGCCGACATGAGATTAAATTCTCTGATTGAATCTTATGCTTTCCCGGTAAACCACTAGGGGCTCTCGTATTCGTATGACATTGAATTTCTCAGTTTGACTAACTATACAAAAGCCTATACACGGCTAGTGTGAAGGAATGATTAATTTCCATCACTTAACTTAAATAATAATAGTTTAACAATGAATTCTGACACTTACAATAGTAAGTCGCCACAAACTGTGTATATCGAATGCGAGGGGCCCAGCAACACATGCGAGTCAATTGGAGAATTTAATGTCATCACGGTACGTTGACCATGGTAGCTCAATGGGTAAGAGCGACTGGTCGGAGATCAGTAAACCCATGGTTCAAATCCCGGTCATGGCTTTGAATTTTTCAGTTTGACTCTATCTATCCAAACCTTAGTCTATACACGGGTAGTGTGAAAGAAACATTAATTTCCATCAATGAACTTAAATGATAAGAGTTTAATGATGAAGCCTGGTACTCAAGTACTTAAAATAGAAAGTCATACAAACGATATATATCGAATACGAGAGCCCCTAGTGGTTTACCGGGAAAACATGCGATTCATTTAGAGAATTTAATGTCATGACGGCACGTTGGCCATGGTAGCTCAATGGGTAAGAGCGACTGGATGGTCGCCAGAAAATCCGTGTTTCTAATCCCGGCCATGGCATTGAGTTTCTCAGTTTGACTTTATACAACCACACAATTCTTTAGATTGAAGAATATTGAGCTTTAAAGTGACAATAAATTTTCTCATTAATGTTGGCATACTTTATACGAATTCGATTCTGTGAGGTCCACTTGATCAGGAAATAAACTTTTATGAGTAAAATGTTGCGAGATAGACAAAAACATCGCATACGAAAAATTTAGCATTAAGGACACACAATGTATTTCCTATAGTATCAATTATTTCAAAAAATCTAGTATTACTGATTTTGGTTTATCAATAAATACTGCAAATTTTTAAGGCGTTGTCGCTATTTATTATGTGTTTCAAATGGGAAGGTGTTTGTCCTTGAGCGCTACTTGACCAGCAACCAATCGGTGTCCTGCGGTGTTGTCGTATTGCATTCCCGCTAAATAATGTGTGACGAACGCCAGCCTAATCAATCTGTATGAAATACTGTTCGCGCTAAGACAAAAATTCAGATTTTGCCAAAACTGATACATGTGGAAGGTAGAGAGTAATGTATCTAACATAACCATGAAAACCCCTATTTTTAGCTCAAATAGTTTTTCTAATGCAAATAAATAAACCACTGTTACCTGTATTATAACAATAAATCCAGATGTAAGCACTGTATGAATATCATTATTGGTTGGCATATATGCTTGTATGTATATTTGTAATTACTTAGAACTGAAACGTAAATGTTTGACATGACGTGATAAAATAATTACATTGAATAAGACAATTCGAGCGAGAGGAAAACAATAAATTTCCTGCTGCCCTAGCAGAACGTGTCTGGCCACATTATTTCTTTGTTTATGAATGGTTCGTAATCTCTATTTGCTCTAGAGAGTTCAAAGTGGTTGGTGTGTATACTTGTAATTGTATACTTTTAATTACTCAGAACTGAAATTTAAACTACTGACATGACGTGATAAAAGAATTACTGTGAATAAATCAAGGTGTTAAATTCGAGAGAGAGCAAACCCTTAATTTCCTGTTAACCTGTGGAATGCTGTATGCTTATGGTTATCAATGAATGCTGGATAAGAAGTGTTTATTTACTCTGGAGAGTTCAGATCAATATCATTCAGTTGTTCTTTATACAATAGAGTAAGAATTAAATAGTGCAATGACTTCTTGGCAGTGAAATTAGTGGCGTGTCAAACAGGCAAATATTGTGAAGTCAGATTCGAAGGTATTATTTTAAGGTGCACACGTTCTTCAAAAAATTTTCGGGAACAGAAACTAAAAATGAGTTATTGCAAAGAGCACTTCTGTTTAAGAACACCGAGAAAGTGTATCAGGTGGGTCAACTTGTAATTGAAATGAGACACGAGGTAACACGCCTCCCACCTTACCACTGCCAATATAATTCAATTGAGTTGGTGTGGGCTCAAATGAAAATGGGGGTTGCAAACAGAAATAATACTTTTAAACTGACGGACGTTGAACGACTTGTTCACGAAGAAATTGACTAGGTAACACAACAGGACTGGGAAAACTGCGTAAGGCATGAAGAGAACCTTCAAGAAGACGATTTTAAGAAAGAAATAGCACGTGACGAATTGTCTCTTAACGGAAGTGCCATTGACAGTGATATGGCTGAGCCACCGACAGTTCCATTGGAATAGAAAAACAGGTAATTCATAAACTATAATTATAGTTTTATGTTTAAAATATACATAATTTGCCAAAATGCTTTTTCCAATTCTGATTTTTGCAACTGCATCATTGTAAAAGTTTGTAAAATATAATTTGCTTACCTTTACGTCTACGGCAAGTAGAGCTGCACGTTGTATGAGTGTGTGAGAGAGGGGGAAATATTAAAGGAGTGGGGTAACAAGCTGGCAACGCTGAGTGTGATACAGTATCTGATTAGCTGGACTCCAGAATTCTTCCCATTTGAAAAACATAATATTCGTTTATGTTGTCATGGTAGCACTTTATCATTTCAAAGTCAGCGTACAGCGACCAGCGATTGGGTTTCATACTTACTTCTAATTTAAAATATTATGGCGACGAATTTTTAAAATAACATGAAGCAGTTAGTAAAATAAGCTTTCCTAAGAAAGTTTGAAGAGAAATCCATGTGAATGTAATATTTCATTTTTATTTTTTAATCCTTCGATGTTTCATTGCCGTTTTGTCGAACGTAAGAAAGAGTAATAAAGTCATACATCGTAGTCCTGCATTGATCACTGCTAGCTAGTGCAAGGAAATCTAAATAAGCGGAAGATGTGTGATCTCGTAATTCTGGTGCTGAGGGTAGTCTGAAGATCTTTAATGGGGTCGGTAGCCCTGCGGTGATCTTCAGGTTGTGTATCGCGAGATGCAGTAACGAGTGAGGAAGGGGAGAAACCTGAAATTGGAACCACTGCCCCTCAGCTCGGTGAGTAATTAGGAGAAATGGATCGCATTAGTTTCGGAAACGTGGACCGTGAAATTCGCAGTTCCGCTGCAAGCGAGAGGGTCAGTGGCGTGTACACTCTCTTCTTAACACGTTCTCAATATCAAGGATCAATGCAACAACGTACTAACTCCAATGTGGCTAGCGAAGAGAAAGGAGTCAACCTATCTCACTGGGGATTTTGGTTTATCCATAGAATACCAAACCTCGGGTGCGGTTCAATTGACTATCTTGTGGTTAAAATTAAGATGTTAGTTTACGAGGAACAAATATTAAATATTAACTAACATACTAAACTAACCCATCTTTGTGTAGTTTAGCTTGGTGCTGTACTGTTAAAGTTATCTATGCAGTAAATAAATGGTGATCGCAGACAAATAAGGAGATGGTAGAACGGTGTTGAAATGCGAGTTAATCAGCCATGATTACTTGAAAATTATCGTATCGTAGGATCTTATAAGACAAAAAGTGTCGCAGAAAGAGTGGGGTAGAAGGGATAATACCATAGGAATCCGGACTCCCAGATTTGGGTCTAACACCACGGTTTGTTAGAATAATTTCATGAACAAAATAAAACAACTGTGTTAACAATAAAGTACACTTGCCTACTCAAACTTTCAACTCCATTTAACTGCATGCAGCTAGGCATCGGATGCTGGTTTCTAGATTTTGATTCAGTTACTAATAGCAATTGGGTTGACAAGTCTAAAAACAAGTAGTTATAGGCCAAAGAAATCCTGCGATACAGCGAAAAAAGAACATTAAAACTATTTGATTTAAACAAGTTACTTGTGAAATTTATTTTAAAATGAATCAACGAAGTTTGGTTTTTGTACCACGAACTTAGTATTTGGAAGGAGTACTGCATCCCACTCAATATTTCGATACAGAAATTTTACCAAAACATGTTTTGAGGTTCCCAGAAACCACGAAAACGTATTTGTAGCAAAAAAAAAAAAAGTTATGAAGAGCTGCGCGTGCTTGTACATATGTGTTCAGAAACTGAATGCTAAAATTGTAAATTTGGTTTATAGGTTTAGCTCCTCCAAAGAATACAGCAAATATTTTCTGAGAGAACCATATTGTCCCACAATACCATTTACACATTAAAATTTTTATAAACTACTATGTTCTGCAAAAACGACCTAAATTTTTTTATCAAAATTCTTAGATATATTTAAGATGTTTACATGTTAAAATATACCGACCGAGTCACCTACCCCTATTTATTTTTGAATATATGCAAAGTGCTAAGCGACATATGTGGCTTAAGCATTTTGTTAGTGCCTTCTAATGGATGATTTGCAAAACAGTTTATGGATGAGGGGTAGACAGCTCAGTGCATAAGTGTTGTAGGGGACAGAAAGCAAATACTATGTCGATTCGAAAAACATCATACTCATGACACATAGAGCTGCAATAGCAATTTTAAACGAGTTATAAACTTCTATTCATTAGCGTAGATTCACACACACCTTTAAATACTCCTGAAGGAACAACCTATCACATGCATCATTTGTCAATAACATTGGATGAAAAATGGCAGATCTAAACTGGATTTAAATCTTTACCCAACACGTGCTTTCAATGTACGGCCATGTCAAAAATTGATAAGAATTAGGTAGATTGTTTTCGGTTCTGCCACAAATTACGTCAGTTTTTAGCTCATGCGGTAATTATAATGGTGAATGCACCTCTTAATTTGTGCTTAAGCTACCAAAACGAGCTCAATACACTATATGAAGCTGTAAAAACCGTGTAAAACCCGAAGTGGAGCTGAGGTCTGGGGTTAGTTTTTGGTTTAGGAATCTTCCCTCCCATGGTAGCGTTGGGGGCCTAGATTTCATAATATGATACAAATAACATTTTTATAACTTTATAGGTGTTTAAAAAATGGAATAGTCGCCGAGCTTTTACTAGCAGATAGTTATATTTTTTAGCTCGTAATAGATATTTTATTATGACCGGTATTGTGCTTGACCCATTCAACAAATTTCGAAACATTTAACAAATTGAAGTGAAGCATAAGACTTAAGCATGAAACAAAAACTATTACATTAATGACCTCGGCATGTTTCTAAAAAGTTAAAAGCCCACATGGTGTACAAGACCAGATACGGTAATGATAATAATACTCACAAAGTTTAACGTAATGCCAAATTGAAGATAAAGATAGCCTGTAGTTTACCTTTAAAGGGCAAGGGCCTCTTCCACCTCTTGAACTCGGCGCAACTTATAAGGTGAGCTAATGCATGTAGATCCCTAATTATCGGATTGTAATTCTTGTGTCTTTGGCTCACACTAGCACCAATAGCAAGAATAAATAAATTAGTAATTAAAATACAGACAGCAAAGACTAGGAGAGAGAAAAAATAAGGAAAAACAATGTGACACGTTTTGAATCTAGCCTTTGCATCACCATATTCTATCAGCTAGCCCACTCGACCAGTTGCCACGTATTCCATCTCGCTCTTTGGGAAAGCATACGTTTGTCACCACGAAGAGGAGCCTACACGAGGGAGACGGTCAACAGGCCCACCCATGTGTAGGCTGTGCGTGGAGACCTGTAGAGAAGGTTTTTAGATTCTTGTCTAGTTTAGAGTTTAGGATTTAGTGAACGAAATTTTTAATAGGTTTTGATTGATGCCTTTTTATGTACGTGTATTTTTAATAGGTTTTGTTATACTTGTATAGTTTTTAGAAAGTATTATATCTGGCTTTTGCCATGACTAGTTTTTTAAAGGGCGCTGATGACCGCCGTAGTTGAGCGCCCTTATATATATATATATATATATATATATATATATATATATATATATATATATAAAATCATCATCATCATTGCTGATATATGCGTGAAAAGACGTTGTTTGTTTAAGCGTTTCGCAGCTTCTCGGTCCTCATTCAGGCCGTAAGTATTAATGCTTGGTGCATAAGCTACCGAATAGAAGGGCACAGCTGCTATAACGACTTTTGTGCTAAAAGGGTCAATGATTTCATATTAGACCATAAACTGCGATTTGCATAGTCGGTGTGAAACACTCCGAATGCAAACAAAGAAAACAGTGTTTATAAAAAGATTCGTATGTGCTGCGGAGGCTGTGGCTAGAAAACGCTTAACTGAAAATCTAAGTTCGACTTAATACCAGACTGCTGGCTACCAAAAGAGGTAACATAAAATTTTCATGAAAATTTCCAACCTACTATTTACCTATTATATTTTTGGACTTTTTTAATTTTCTGATAAGGAAGCTATAATCATGCTGATCATAATACAATATACTTAAGAAACCTGTATCACAAAATCTGGAGACATATTGAATATTTTTGAAACAGCCTGTAAAGTTCTCATTATGAATGGATGTGGTATAACTGTTAAATCATAAGAGGCAGACAGATTCTTAATAGCCATAAAAATGCTTCCATAAACGTACAAATTACGCCGCTAATTTTTATGCGATTAACCATTTCAAAATATTACTTGTTATTGGTTCGAGTTCTTAAATAACTTACTAAATTTCTGGAAATTAATTGTTCTTTCACACTGGCGGTGTGTAGGCTAAATTGTGGAAACGTAGAGCCAGAATGAAAAATTCAGTGCCATAGCCGGGATTTGAACCGCGGATCTTCTGGTCTCCGTCCAGCCGCTCTAACCATTGAGCTACTATGGTCAACGTGGAAACGTACAGCCAGACTGAAAAATTCAATGCCATAGCCGGGATTTGAACCATGGATCTTCTGGTGTCTGTCATATGGCCATAGTAGCTCAATGGTTAGAGCAGCTGGACGGAGACCATAAGATCCGTGGTTCAAGTCCCGGCTATGGCATTGAATTTTTCAGTCTGACTGTATGTTTCTACTAAATTTCTGTTGTAAGAGGTGGTTTCGTTCGAAGAACTTAGAAATATCATATAACGACACGCTTTTAAAATATTCCTCTAATATCTGCAAAGAAAAACGTAGTATTTCATAATTTATGAGTAAATATTTTCTGCTGATGTCTATATTACATAATAGGAGAAAGATACACGATTAAGCTTTGCGTTAGTAGTTTATAGCTGCTGGAGTAAACCATACGAGTGTAACATGGTTCCTTCTTTACCGGTGAAGGAAAAGCATGTAATTTCAAAGCAGTTATAAAGTAAATTGTTTCGTAAATAACTGGATGTTGTTTGGCCTTTTTGATCGTAATAAGCATAATAAAATCTGTTATATATCATGAAAGTTCATTTAAATTAGAAGAATTATAGGAATATTAGCTTTTGAATGAAAGGTTAGAAGGAGAGTGAGTAGAGAATTGATACTGGTTATAAAATTATTTTAAATATAAAGAACTCTTTTTGAAGGCCTAAAGTATTATTTATACGATATTATTTTTAAATAAACAACAAAGAACAACAATATTCCATTATGGTACCCAAAAACCTTTTGGTGACGTTTTATTCAGTGGACTTTCTTGCGCTTATGCAATTCTTAGGAATTATTCCTATTGTATTTCAGTACTTTCCCGGATTCTGCTCCTGGCTATTCTACTAAATAATAATTGAAGATGCAAGCAGTCTGCCTTCGCCGATATTGCCAGAGGATATTTCAATGACACCGCCGCCTCCTGGACTACATGAAGTTGTAAAGATATTACCTGCAGAGGCACTATGTATTTGCAGTAGCTGCGCTTACTAATGCTATTGATATGAATCGTAAGCTGAAAATCCCACATCCAATTAGGTTGCTATGCAAACAAAAGAAATCTTTAGTGTTGAAATAAATGACTTTAATGCTCTACTGCGGGAAGTATAACCGTCACAACATAAACATTTATTTTGATATGTTCATCACGATACTTTGATTCATTTGGATGATATCCCGCATGTCTTTTCTTTTTCAAAAAACTAATAACTTATTGAAGGCTCATGAAACTTCCGACCACAAACTTGCTGAACTAAACGAAATACACCAATACATTGCTCTCATTAACATATATACACAACTTTACTTTAAACGTTTGCAGGATGATTTTCCTCAACTCCTTCAATTCCGGAGGGAGCATTGGGCTTCTGTGAAGAACCTCCATTTTGCCTCTGTAGACAATTTTATTTGTAGGATGAAATGAACGTCAACTCACATCTCTCTTTTGATTTCTTTTGTGTTATCTCCTTATATCCACTTTACCAGTCAATTACTCTCAGATCACTGAACACGCCCCTGTACTTTTCTATTATGAAGTACGCGCGCGTGTGTAATATATACTCTGTTTGTGAGAGTGTGAGTGTGTATGTGTGTGTATATTTCACCAAATAACTAAATATAATTTGCAAAAACAGTACACAAAAACGTGTTAAGTGCATACCAGCAGCAATAATGCAATAAGTATAACATTTTTAACCTTGCTTCTTTATTGAATCTATAAAGTACAACATCAACAAGAATAATATTCCAAAATTGGCCTTTGAAATGATTTCTATAACCTAGATGGAAACAGTGGACCTCTCTTTCTTTTTAACATTTTAACACTTTGTTTTCTCAAATTTTTATTAAGCAATAGAAACCTCGTTGTTTTACAAGAGATACCACTACTACGGATTTCCCAGTCAAGACTGTCAAAACACCAAGAAGCAGTTGGAAATATGCTGACGATAGGAACAGGACATTATTCTCCAAACATAGTCATCTGTTTCTTTAGTAAACTCGTAATAGGAGTTGTGCTTGTTGCCGGTACCCCAGCCCTCGAATAAAAAGAAACCTACTCGTAAATTGGTGCGTTCAGGATTCAGTGCACTTAGGTACCTCTCAGTAAGATAGTTGCTCCTCCAACCCTTCAGTGAGTACGTCGAACTGTGTAGTTTCGTATTATAGGCATTTTCCTGACGCATGGGTTATTATTGCCAAGCCACACCTCAACAATTGCGTAAATATTTACTCTGAACGGTATTTTTAACCTTTCAGAAAGTTATGAGTTCTAAGAGAGATATAATTAGAAGAGAGATCCAAGATTATAGGAATGGGTCAATGAACATCGTCAAGGTGAAGAGAGCGAATACAGCAATTTCAGCAGCAAAAATGGGAGAGCTGTAACATCTGGCTTTGAAAGTTGCCACAACACTACATCCTAACAGATCTTATCTGAAAATGAAGAGGATATTTCTCAATCACTACCTGACTCCAGTATGTCACCTTCAGTCAGGAATGGTCGTGTTTTATACTGATAGTGAGGGAGGAATTGACGCACTTGATGAGAAGTGTGCAGCGTACTCTACCAGTGGTCGGGCCAATCGGTGGCCAATTAGTATCTCAATTGTCCTGGTTAACATCAGCCCGGGCAATGTATTCTTTCTCTTCTCAGCTTTCCCAGCCAATCCAGTACAGAACAGAACTGAATTATTTGTGAAATCACTTGCCTAGGAATCAACTGTACGCAAGAGACCTCGGAGTACCCATATCCGCGTGAACCACGGGTGATAATAAGCCGGATCTTAAAACAACTTGTACCTCTAACCAGAATGATTCAGTGAAGCTAGCGACGTGTGGAATATGTCCAAGGCGTCGATCTGCGCTTGGTTTACGCTTCGTATATGCAAAAATTGATGTGAATGTGCTATGGAAACTCATCAAACTTTGAAGTTGTGTAATCCCACTCATTTATGTGGTTGATTAGCGTCTTCTTAATAAGACAACAATGGTTAGTCAGAGTATATTACTACAATTAGTATCATTAAGGCATCAGTAGTGGAAGAGTGATTTTCCGTTAGATTAATGTTGACAGTAACTTATTTTCCAGTCTCGTAACAAAAGCGTTCCATGTTGATTGTTTTTGTATTAATCCAAAGCGAAATGAATATAACTACCTGTACATACCATAGAAACAAAATTATTATCAGTACTCTTAGACCATTTTTTATGTTGGGGTATTCGTAGTCCTTACCTCGCTAGTTACGGATTAATGATGCTTAATGTTTCTAATTACTGCTCATCATTACATATAATCCGTTACTGCTTTACCTATAACCATTTTTCATTATTAAATATGCTGCACAAAAAGCAAATGTAATTTTAAATATTATATGCCGTTTTTGAAGGTCCGTGTACTATATTTGGGCTTACGGCTGTTATAAGGTCCTGATAGGAATAACTTGCATGTCTGTAAGGCTGCATATTCACCATTCTTTGATTAATCGAGCCAAACAGTGAATTAACTTGGCACACTCTTGCACTAACCTTCTGCTAGCTTTACGGCGCAAAATGCTGATATTCGTCATTACGTTCTGGTAAGGGATTTGCCAGAAATTCTTAATAATATATCCCATGTTGTACTTTTTTTGAAAAGGCTTCAATTTTGGAGTTACGAAAATACTGTTAGGTAACACTAACCTCTACAAAAATTTCTTCTTTCGTTTTGTATACCTACCAGTAATTACAAAGTTAAAGATATCAGATTTATTTTTCACTGAATCACTATAATTGGGAATTTATCCGGAACTATTATCAAAATATAAAATTCCAGTGGGTTTTATTCATAGAGTTTTCTCTACGTTGGCATTTCCAGAGAAACAGAGAGAGAGAGAGAGAGAGAGAGAGAGAGAGAGAGAGAGAGAGAGAGAGAGAGAGAGAGAGAGAGAGAGAGAGAGAGAGAGAGAGAGAGAGAGAGAGAGAGAGAGAGAGAGAGAGAGAGACTTAACAGTTAAAACATGTATGGCGTTTGCAATGCAAACTAACGAAAATTAAAGTACACTTTGTAAATAATCTATGTCACGAAAGATATATGTGATAAAAATTTTGCTTATCTAAAGATTCTTCCATGTGTTTAAATATCCATACACTTGTTTTGATGTAGAAATAAGAGAAATAGTCCTTATGGAAAAAGAAAATTATTAGTAACTACTATTGAACAACAAGTAGTAACCTAAACAATGTTATCATTAGTGCGGACGGTGACCGATTATTCACGCCTGCTTTTGAAACTTAGTAAAAAGAAGTAGGCCGCGCCATGGCTGAGTGGTTAGACCGCTTGGCTCTCACCTAGGCGGCGCGGATTCGATTCCAGGCGACCGCAAAGTGGGATTTGTGGTGGACAACATGGCTCTGGGGTGGTTTTCCTCCGGGTCCTCCGGTTTCTCCGGTTTCCCCCACCATCATTCCACTAATTTTTCCATCAATCATTCATCTCAGGTGTTGGGCCGACCCCTCAACCCTGATTTCATCTCAAATGTCAGATGCTTCGGCTCCCTCCCTCTGAGGGAATCCAAGCGCCTCCTAACATCAGCGTTGACGAAAAAGGAAGGGGGCAAAACAGTAACAACTCAGACGTACAGTGAAGGTAGTAAATCGGATAACATGATATGGATGTGAGCTGCTATTTTTAAAAAATTATATGTTAAAATATCAGTAGAAATGAAAACTAATGATAGGTGTTCTAAAACCATGGAGAAAGAATAGTGATGAAATTCTTAGAATCATTGTATATAATGAAAGAAATTCAGAAAGAAGAGTGTGAAATAGCTTTGTTCACAGATAGTATAAATAATAATTCCAAGCATGATACCATAAATGAACGAAAGGTGTCCTAGAAGATAACACTTCGGTGGATGAAACATCACATCGGAATGACAGTAAATTTTACAAAGGAAGCCGTTGTAGATGATAAGACGGTTATTGCTTATAATAAAGTGCAAGAAAGTGAGATAATCTTAGATTTAAAGATATAAATAATGTATAAATAACAAGCGGAGTGGATGAAAGTTACAAAAGGAACTCCGAGCTGCAAAATAGTGAACTCAGACATACAATTCTGGTAATGCCTTAAATAAAGGTAATGATATGAGGAAGTGGTATTTTAAAGTTCTACTTCCGGCGTTTTAAAATAACGCACATTCTTCTAGGTACTTGAGTAGCCTAATTTTACAAGACTTAGTTTTCGAATAGAAGCCACTGAGAAAAGAAGGAACGTAATGAGTAATCAAACAAATCAAATAATATAGTTTAGCTTCCAAATAGAGCTAATTCATATTTTGCGTAGCAAATAGACATTTAAATTATTCATAAAATCTTATGATGATGATGATGATGATCATGATCATGATGATCATGATGATCATGATGATGATCATGATGATCATGATGATGATCGTGATGGTGATGATAATAAACAGACTAAGTCAAATTTAGAAAGTGTCTTTTAAAATACACTATATGTTATTATATTTTATATTGAACAACAAATTTCAATTGTATTGCCAAAATTATACATATAAAATAATAACCAGCACGTTCATTTACTATATATGCAAAAGGACATCCTGATAAATTAATAAAAACGAAGAAAACTACATTAACTATCGCATAAATTGAATTGCAAATAAATATTAAATAAAAGTAATTAAAAACCCAGCTAAGATTTAAATAGTAAAATTCAATTATCGAATAAAATTAGCTGTAGGTATCCCTAAATATATTTATCTATTAGAGCTTAGACGGATATTGATAAAAAAGAAACATCTTGAGGAAAATAACTATCCATGCATGATAATAAGCAGTAAAAGAAGTGTAAAAGAAAGAGGAGGTAAAAACAGCAACTTGACGACCTGAAGTTCACATATAGGAAATAAAAAGTTGAATTCTAAGGCAATAGGTTCCGACAAAATTAAGCCGTAGTTTACAGCATCTATTCGTTTACTTAGTCCAAGACAGACAAGTTTTTCTTGCGTTGCTGCCGCCATCAAAAGAGCTAATAGTAAAGTCGATTGGGGCACAGCACTCTTCCTGATTAAATCTCTCGTGCAACCGGACTTTGTTATCTTTCTCCTTTGACAGCGCTGCATTGTTATTACCCGCAACCTTCCCTTTTGTACTCAGTTTGCACAAACAGCTTTTACGACAGCGACCGGATCCCAACAGAGCTTTCATTAATTTTTTCCCCCTCAGAGCTCCTTGGTCTATGCTCATCGGAACTAGGGATTGACAACACCATTTCCGTCGACTTAAGTTTATAACCGACATCAGGTAGTCGTTAGGCACGGCACGTATGAATGGAACACTTCCTCACAACACTTAATTTATCAATTATAATTTCATTTTATCCATTGTCGAAGCTTCCACCTCCTGTGGTGCCGAATGTATTAAGAAGAGAAGTAAGACCTTACATAAATACTATACCTCATGGGATTAGGCTACAGAGAGGATTCGGCACTTCTACCTAGGTCACAAATGGGTTATCCCCGGGAGGAAACATTAGGCGAGATGAGACATAGGGCGGCCGTCCCAAGGAGTCACGACAGTGCAGAGGGTGGAGTTCCTACAATTGTCGGTTGGAAACTCCCCGGCAGGTCAGTATAGCCGGCATCCCACCCATAATGCTCCTGAAACGGCCCACTAAGTCAGCTCGGAGACCGAAGACCTTGCCCCCGAAGGAAGAAGTGTTTACCAGCAGCATCTTGCCATGCGGCCCAAATGACCTTGTTGTCGACGGGCCCTAAAACACCACACACTCACTCACTCTTGCCATGCAGCGCAGAGACTCCCAATTACACTTCTACCCTGAAACACACCACCAGATGAGAGAAGATATGAAGTGATAATGAAGATGAAATGGATGAACAGGAAATTTGGGGGATGTAATTAACCTACCCAGCATTCACCTGGCAACCCGGGAAAACTCCCGAAAAAAATGCATGGATCAGGTAGGCCGGCCACGGGAATCAAGCCTGGACCTCCCAAGTGCGGGTCACAGACGAAATCACCTCAGCCATCCTGCTCGGTATGTGTGAGAATCGCATTCAGGAGATCCTGGGTTCGACCGCTTACTTTGTTCTTAGTTGCCCTTTCCAGTCTAACACTATTTATTCCACAATTTCTCTTCCACTCCGGGCGTGCTTTTAAGTATCGTGGCGTATGGCTGTGCCGGACAGATGGTGAGGATACTTGCTTATAGGGAACAATATTCTTCGTGGCCTCTAGAAGTTTGTTTGACCTACCTTTCTATGCAGCTCCCGCAATGGGATGGGTCATCATGTCAGGAACTGCCAGAGACTTCCGCGCATCTATGTGACCTGTAGCCTCTATTTTACATCATACCTTCCCCCTGGAGCGAAGTGATCTACCAAATATGTATATTGCAATGGGAAAGGTGTTCCAACTACTTGTAAAATCTGCATATATAAACCTATATATCATGCCCTCTAAAAACTATCGCTAGAAAAGCTAATTCTATATGATATAATCAGAACTTTAAAAGGCTGTAACAATTTTGCAATTGCACTCTCTACATGAGTATGAGCCGAAATATAAATGTCTTATCTGTATGTATGTCCTTTGAATTTTATACAACTTCTAGAAACTACAACTAGGAATGCTTATTACCCATATTCATTCTACAGTATTACTAGAAACAACTGAATAGCAAGGACACTAAAATATCTTAATCGTCACACTCATAACTTTCTATACCCTATATTATGGCTTCGTAGATGTCCAATAATGTATTATCTGCAGCTTAACTTCTCTAACGTGTTCATCACGGTCGAAATTAAAATTTGAAAACATTATACATTTCTTTGTATATGAAGGCAATAGAATAAAAGGTTTCTACTTTTCAGCTGTTTAAAAGCGGTTCGTTACGATTTCAAAATTCCGTAGCTGTGATTAGCAGTAGGCGTAATAAAAATTAATAGTATTCAACAAGTGAGACTGATATTAACGGCTGCTACGGAAAATGTTTAATCTGGATAAACCAATTCTTTGAAATACATGTGTCTTAAATAGACTACAATTTTTGTGCACTATGTTTTTGTTTTGCCTCTTATGGCTTAATGCTTATAAAAGAACCTTACATTCCTACCGAATAAAAATACTTCACAGACCATTTAAATAATCACATTGCACATCTTGTTAGGGAATGCTAAATAAAATATCTACCTTAAACTACTGCAAGGATCCTGATAAATAATTTTCTACTTTCACTTAGAAAATTTGGAAAAGTGTGCTGTCGTACACTATATGGAAATATAAATTCATTTACTTTGTGTGTATGTGTGTATTCGAGTGGGGAAAATTCCATTTACATTCAACCACTGAGTTGGAGGGCCCAGCGGGGTGTGTGGGTCTCATCTATTCTTGGCACTACCCACTAAAACAGCTTCACTGGACAATGGAAGGAATACGAAAGGAGAAAGGCATGGCTTTGCGTGGCGCCGCGTAGCACCCGCGTTTCTATGTGGTAGACACGAAGCTGGTACCCAATGGGTACGAGTGCGTGAAAGGTATTTCTAGGTGAAATGGTGAAAGCTGACTTCAGCCTAGTGGATAAAAGTTACATTAGGTAAGGGCATATTCGGTATAAATGGTTAGGGATATTGCTCCTACCTCAGGCGGCGAGATATGAACTCGGCATCGAACCTGCTGCTGCGTGATTCTGCTGTGGCTGATGATGATGTGTCGGTGCTGATGTTCCTAGTTGCTGGATGGTGGAGCTGACAATGTTCTGAAAAAGAACACGAAGGCTCTCACCCAGATCGCCAAGCTTCCGGTGGATGGACTGGCGTTCACTCGTGAAGTGAACTGGCTGGATTATTGCAGCCTGAGGAGTACCTCCTAGGTGGTTGGATCTCGGCCGCTATAAGCAGGAACTCCAAATGACGGTCCTGAACGGCTTCGCCTAAGCCCCGGAATTCCTCCTTGAGTTGCTTCCGGGTGACGAAATGGTCTGGTGCTAGCGGTGGTTGCTGCTGGCGCTGATGATGCTGTTGCTGTGACTGAGTGTTCGGCTGTTGCCGATGAGTTGACGGCGCTGGTGCCATCCTTATGATAAATGACTTAAATACCATTAGTCATTTCTGTGATAATTGCTGTTACATATTTAAATCCTTCAAAATTAAATTCTCATCAGTGTGGTGTGTATATCACACCAGATGAAAAAGATATAAACCAGCGATGTATCTTTGCATAAATATAGACAATGTTTATGACAATGTTATCCTGATCTTCGTAGACCCTCTAGGGAGGGAAAAAACACTACGAACCGCGGAGGCCTGTTGAAAACACATCGTTTACAAATTTATTTGATTTATTTGTACATGACCTGTGAGGCCAGATCCGACACAGAGTAAAATTCACGCCGTTTTTCTGATGTCAATGTGACGATTATTGGGGGATTTATTAGGGGATCACGTTTACTATATGGCTATTCCCAAAGCAGTTGTGTAGTGTATTTTTAACGAAGTGTTTAATGGCAATGGAATTAAAAAGAAAGCCAAAATGCACCAGTTAAACTATTTCTCTCTCTCTGTCTCTCTCTCTCTCTCTCTCTCTCTCAACCAGGTAATGAGTATGGAATTTCAAACTCATTGTATAGGAACATGCTCTTAAGTATCTACTCATAAAACTATGCATTAAAAGCTATGATATTCACTGAGTCCTGTTGTATCCTGAAGAATACATGCAATAAAAGAATTTCTGTGAACCTTTACCTCAAATCATGTACAATGGAGAGAAAAATAAAGGTTTGTAAAAATAATTTTTCGGGTAGAGCGACGAAAATGTGAATTTAACCTATCAATATTTTTAAAATCTACGTATCGATACAATGTTAGCCGGCGTCAGCTTCCAGTAAAAAGCGCATTAAAAGCACAGCTTATCTTGAGGAAAACAGCACATTGGGAGTTGGGGTGATATTTTATATCCTGAATGGTATCCATACCAACGTCCATTAAGTTTCTACCATTTCAAATTCCGCTGGGTGAAAGGTATGTGTTATGTCGCAGCTTTTGTTATATTTCCATTAATTTAATTTCAGATTAACGGCAAGTGCTACGGAATTAATGAAAGTCCTTTTTGTGATGTTTTGTTTGCCTACCAGACATTCAAGCACACGTACGAGGTTTGTTTTGTTTCCAGAATAAAAGCCTTTCTCTCCTTTCGGGCTTAAACAGAACAGTTACTTTAATATTATGAGTGTTTAGCTTTAATGATTTCGATTTTATTTACATAAACATCTCGACTATCTTCAAAACAAGGCAGGTTCTTTTTAAGGTCTCGGAATGTTTCTTCTATGCAAACACGGCTATTATATTACCATTGCAAAAACTGACCAAGTGTCAAAAGTTGTCTTTATTCCAAATCCGCATTTTGCAGTTGCCACCCTGTTTCAGTTCTAAGTATTTCTTCTTGATCATTTTGGGGTTACTCTAAGTTTAGCGGTAACTTGAATGAGTGTCAACTGGACAGGTGGCCTTTGCTGCTTCCTGTTTTATTGTTTGGGGAGCATTCTATTAATAAACATTCCATGAATATTCTCGATGTTTCTCAGAAAATAATGGATAAATGAGAAGAAAAGGTCTATGTTAAATGACATTTTATGTTTCTAATAAAGTAATAACAGAGAAAATATATGTTAAGTCAGTCATAGCTACTACTCACGTGCATATACTATTGCAGTTGATAACTGTAATTTAGTAACAATAAGAATTAGAAATCCATTATTCTAATACACGCTGATAAATGGTTCGAGATATGCAGTCGCTTTTCTGTATAATAAATTTGGTTCTATTGATTTTTGGCTGAATGTGAACACTAGTATATGGAAATTGTGTCTGTTCTTGAGCGTTCACTTAGTCATTGTAATGCAGTCAGTAGTCCTTATGAGTTCAGTCGCCTTCCTGTAACATTAGTTTAGCTAACTACTTAATGGACATATATAGTAATCTTATTTCCTGTCCAATTCTATTTTTTAGTGTTGAGTCGTGGTGATTCCATGAAGGTAAGCAAATATGGCATTTTTCTCACAATTGAAGCATACAAAAGAGCCGAATGCAAAACTTGGGTCAGCATTAGAAGTATATATTGTAATGGTGGCTAATGAGTAGCGTTGGACAGGTAAATTACTTATTATTTGACCACGAATTAACATTTAAAATACGAATTATGGAAAATGTATTTCTACATGAAGTATAAAACTACTGTTATTGATTTTGACAATATAAACATATATTAGTTTTCCTTTACGGCTAACGCTCCGCCGTGTTTCTTATTTGATTATTTAGCAGATGCATGGGAACAAGTTTACATGAGTCATTAGTGATGTGGAAGTAACGTATTTGCTGTATCACTTATTGTTTCTAAATAAAATCACATTAACAATGATGAAAATGTTCACAAAAATTTGGTCCCGCTGCTGTAATAGTTCATTTATTATTTTTACATCAAACAGGATCAAATAATCCCTTAGGTGTTAATAGAAATATTGATAAAATTCCTTTTCATCCTTATTTTACATTTAAAGATATTTTAGGTTTTATTGTTTTATTTATAGTACTAGCTATTTTATCTTTAAAAGAACCTTATATTTTAGGAGATCCAGATAATTTTATTCCCGCAATGCGATCATTTAGGAGATACAAAATCATCAACTTATTAAGAAGTTTCTAGTTTATTTCGAAAATGGCTTAGCTTTCTATTTTTGTTTCTGAAGAGTAAATGCTTAGATAAATACCTCAGTGCAATTTGGCTGCGACGCTGTGGCTCAATACAGTCACGCAACAATGGTAATCTCTCATTACATTACAGTTCATAACACTGCGTATTTATTATCCAAGCTTAACAGTCGGTGATACAATATTTCAAGAACATCACATGATAGGTCTAAAGTGCTCCTTATTTGTGGGCAGTTACCGAGCGGAATAGCTCAGGGGTTTCGTCTGTGGCCCAAATTCGGGAGGCACGGGTTCGATTTCCCGGGCAGTCCTAACTGAACCATGGGTTTTCTCGGGGGTTTTGCCGGCACGACAGGGGAACGCTGGGTAGGTTAATTATATCCCCCGAATTTCCTGTCCCTCCAATTCATCTCCATTATCATTTCACGTCATCCCTCATCTGGTGATTTCTTTCAGGGTAGAAGTGTCCTTGAGCGTCTCGGCGCTACATTGCAGGACGAAGTAGTAGAAGGTGTGCTAGATCGCCAGGCGGCCCCACCGAGGTCATATCGGTAGTCTTCACCTTTGGTCTTGGCGCGCGTAAGTGGCGTATCCACTTCCATCCCGTCTTGTGTCCTTGGACCAGATGGGGGGAGCCCTTGTTTGTCACCCAGGTCTTGTCCTATGGAAAGCCCCACGGAGGACGCCGAGCGCCCTTTGGGACAGCTCGGATAACTCCCTGGTTTTAAGAGGCCCGGCTCTTGGTCCTACGGATCCAGGACTGATGGTAGTAGACCCTCTGGATTCAACTGTCTCCTCATTCTTCCTCCCGGGAATGCCCCACTTGAAGGCATAGAAACAATACTGTCGCCAGGCCATTGTTGATTGAGGCGGCGAGGCATTCAAAGGGATGCGCAGTGCAGTGTGTAGATAAAAGCTCTCTAAAACGGCGGGGGCGCAGGAGACGGATTTATCGAGAGTTCGCTTTTGTTCTAGCCGGGTCTCGATTGTTTAAGAAATTTCTGGAATATTAGGAAACTATAAAAAGGCAGCCCGCCCGGCAAAGAGGAGTTAGTCGGTAATTGAACGCGTGCGGGTAAACAGCTGTGTTTGTTGACCTTGTATGTGTACGAAGCGTATTTCGAAGGAAATAAAATGCAATTTTTGTGTTTGATCCCGTGTTTGTGTTTGAGTGATCCCGTGCCGACTTCCCTTCGTAGTAACGCTAATTCAATGGGCATCTTACTGCAGTGTTGTTTATATATATGGCGCTAAGGACCTTCCAGTTGAGCGCCCTCAACTCAATCAATCAATCAATCAATGATTTTTAATACGTAAAGGCACAGTGTTCCTTTTATAAAAATCATTAGTTCAATTTTATTGCAGCAGTAATCATTTGCACACTGGCGCGTTGGTTATTAGGTGTTTGTTAAGTTCTTATGAATAAAGCCGTTAAGATAACTTTTAGTGCTTACATCAATTTTCCTTTCCATTATAGCAATGTTAGGTGAACGACGAGTTCTCCTTTCTTTGTATTAAGTTACCCCGGGTTGTCTTCAACAGAGCAATAGAAAATGCCCTCCGTAATGAAACCCTAATCATAATCCTGTACTGAAGATAAGGTTTTACATTTTTGTTATTTTCCACTAAGTAAGTTTTTAAGAAAAAATATCGTCATTTCTTTATAACTACCTACTAAATCTAAAACAATTAAACATTTGTTAGTTCTTTTATCCATTACTTATTATATACAGAGTTTCTTTTAACTCTGTAGGAGAAAACGTATGAGTAGTAATGGTCATTTCTCTGATAAAAATTTAGAAAAAGTTGGTCATACAGAAAACAAATCTTAAAAAATAATATTGTCGCGAGCTTTGTTGGGGCCGGGCGCACAGTGTGTGCGGCGCAGAGAGATAAGCGGCAGATAGTGCAGCATGGAGACAAAGAGCTTGTCGAAACAGATAAAGATAGCGCGGAGATAAAAGGCTTGCCGAAACAAATAAAGTTAGATAACTGAAAATTCTAGTGACATCTTGATTAAAAGAGAACATTCTACAGAAGTCTGGAATCATAAATTGTCGTATAAATAGGAGCCGCGATCGTGAGCGAGAGTCAGAGTTGTAATAGGAACGGGATCATGTGCCTGCAGCAGTGTTTTGAAAGCGAACTCTTTTTGTTTGTGGTCAACGACCTTGGAAGATTGTAATTGTGTATGTTACGTAATTCTGCTACTGTAAGGTTTGACCAAAGAGTATTTCAACGGAAATAAATAACATTTTGAATTTCTGCAGCTCGGACTTTTAATTCTACGAACCCACAAAGTCACAATATGATTGAGTTCAGTTTCAAGAGAAAGAGTAAATAGGAAAGGACCCATACTATTAAAGTACAAAGCTTCATCGCTCTAGAATGAATTGTACCCAAAAACATGAGATTGAAAATTTCAAAGTTAGCATTGCAAGGATAGGTCCTACAACATCCCCTAGAGGGTGTGAAATAGAAACAGAAAAAGAAACAGAAAAAGATACAATATAATAAGTGAAAAATTGATCAAATACGCGAAATCAGAACTTCATTCACATTTTACATATAAGTTAGTCATAACACGGTATTATTGAACTCACTGTCTAAATTGCAATTTGAGAGAGATAAAAGTATAAGCATATTTCCCCAAGTCTACTTCAACAGCGCCTAAGTAAGGAGGTGTAATTTAACGTCTCTTTCTCCAAAAGTTACACCTACTAAGTTTCTTTAAAGTGAAGAACATGCGAAATGAAAACCACGTATTCAAGTGTTTACTTCCTTCTTACATTAATCGCCTTACGCTGTTATTTACGAGGACGATGTTCTAGAACCAAACCCTTTTGGAGCTTCCGCTTTTCAAAGCACGTAGTTTCATTATTTAAAGGCAGTGCATTCTTAGCATTTATGAGTTTTGCACTTCTTGCGTTTATCGGAGTATGTAAACATATATTGATATATACGTTTTTTGATAATAAATAGAGCTGGCGAGATTTTGTACGGAGATGATTTACTGCTCGATAGCATATGCAATAATCTCATTTTATCCATTTAAATATGTTATGATTCTATAACAGCACGTGTTGTCATTGAAATGAGTGAAATAGAAATAAGATCCCTGCATTTAAAAGGTCAACAAGACGTGAATTTATTATAGTGCAAGAACAAAGGTATTAATAATAATATTTGAATAAACAAACTTTTGCTCGGCACTCAGTCTCACACCAACATTGCATGGTACCTGTCACATGACTTCCCACACCATGAACACTCAAGTTCATCGTCCGGTTGATGGTATACTTTTTCTTTCTGCACACTTAAATAAAATCCATGGGCCGAGAATCTGGTCATTATGTGACGTAATCGTACAGTGCTCGAGTCCAGTGTCTGAAAATCATTGCATTCGTGCCGTGAAAATCGTTCCATATTTCGTTTTGCTTACTCTTCATGTCTTGGATCAGTCTCTCTTAGCCTGGGGTTGAAGGCTCTCAGGTCTTTTATGAGCGGCAGTTCTCCCGTGAAAACATACGCAAGGCGGGAGGGTGTGAGTTTGGAGAGACATAGTGCTCATTTCAGGCATGTGCTCTTGATTTTCTCTAGTTCGGCCAAATGCTTACGTTTTAGGTGAGGCTATATATTTTGTAGTCCGTACGTAGCTATTGATGCTATCTATGCCTGAAACAATTTCAGTGCTGTGCTCGGTGACCTCTCCAGGAGGTGCTTTATATTCCTCATTGCTCGCAGTGTAGCATTTGCTCTATTCTTCATATGGGTTGTGAAAACTACCCCTCTTGTTGCAGCGTCACTCCTAAATATTTAAACTCTGTCACTGATGTAAACGGTTTGCCCCTATGGAACACTGGTTTCGCTTTACCCCCTTTCCTGAAGGTCAATGTGACCGTCTTTGCCACCTTGAGTTGTAGATCGTTCATTTCTACCCAGTCTGCTACCCTGTCAAAAGCCAGTTATAGGTATTCATGGTTGGTGGATGTCAGTGCCATGTTATCTACATATAGGTAAATTTTCCACGTTCTGCGGTATTAGTCTTGTGACGTCAACTGTGGCTAAGGTGAATAATACGGGACTCCTTTCGAGACCCCATTTGTCTATTTGGAACTTGGTGGTGATGTCTGATATTTCTACGTGGTTGCTGCCTAGCAGATTCTTGATGAGTTTCACTTCATTATTGTGTTCTCCTAAAGTGATCTCTAATTTGTCCATTACTGTCTGTCTGTTGATGCTGCCGCAGGCCTTGGAATAGTCCACGAAGACGGCGTGCAGCTTTCCTCTTGGCGGATTCAGTGCTTCCTGAAGCGTTGATGCAATAAAATAAATAAGTAATTCTATGATTCTATAACAAAGTTCGAGGGAAGGAATTAGTACCTGCAACTATTGAACAGCTTTGGTATCTATACTCCTGACAGAGTGCGTCCAGGACATAAAGAGTGGTCGAACGTAAGCACATATCACAGCAAACGGCAAAATTCCGAACAACTATAATTTTAAAACCTCCCAATGATGGCTCGTGCAACCTCATCACCTGCTAGCTTACCCATCACAAGAATCTAGGTCTCCAAGATCTTCCCCAATCCAGAGGACAAGGAAACGAAGAGCAAAATCTCTGGAATGGTTACCAAAAATCCTGCCAAAATTTAGAGCTCTGAAAGAGTCATCCAGGATGAAAAGAAGTGAAATGAGAAATAAAGTGAAACAGAGGTATAGGAAATCCAAAAGTTGAAGTTTGCTTTTCAGGATTCGGCTAGCAGCCCAGAGAAGATCTCGCTAAAACCAATGGGTCAGGACTGCCGACATAGTAGTCGAATCCCTCCTAAATGCACAGACGTTCTATCTAAACTCGGCAATAATACAAACACTTAATATACCAATTTTATTTCTCACTCCTCTTTAGTCAATCTGACATTACTTTGGCACCTACGTGTTTACAGTAACAAAATATATCTTGTGTTCCACCAGAAAACTTGATAACGGGAATTCGCCACAACTACATATATTGATATCCTAGAATGCAAAAAGAAGCATTTTAAAAAAATAATTTGTGCATAATAAATAATGTGTAACAGCGTTACATAAAACGAAATGTTGTTTAAATACCAAAGTTGGTATTTAAGTTATAAATCTTCCAGAGATGTCACATGAATATTTTCAAATGAAGTCTGTTATCCCAAATTAAAATTGTACGGAAATTCTTTTCGAAAACTTGATTTTCTCAAAATGGCTTTAACAATTTTGACTAAGTTTACATATCTGAATTGAATTTTCATGGATTAGTCTTATAAGTGATCTAATCATTCTAAATGATTTTGTAAAATTGGTAAACAGTAAAAGATAAAATATTACTACACAATTTGTATGTAGATGTCACTAGAGAAAACAATACTTCAACCAGCATTTTTGTGGCATCAAGGTTATTAAAATGTCTTCATGTTGCTTTCAAATTTAAGGTCCTGTCGCTTTTCAATTATTTCTTCCGATGTTATGCAAATGGCATGGAAATTAAAAGTCTTCGATGGACAATTTGTTTACACTACCAACATTAATAAAGCCCATCATCATCATCATCATCATCATCATCATCATCATCATCATCATCATCACAGAGCAGGCAAGGGACTTCTGTTTACAGGGTGGCTTACGAAGTGTGCCTCGGGCCAGCTTCCCCATGACACATTGTCCGTGGATGAGATTTGAACACTCACTCTTCTCCTATTTCGCTCTCTTAGTGACTTAGCTCTTCTACCTTTATGGCATCCTTCCAATTTTTCTGTCTTCAGTTGATCTGCACCAGAGGTTTCCTAGTTGACTGTTAAAGCTGTTGTTCTACAGCATCCTTTGACTCCATACGTTCCTTTTTCCTGTCCTGGGTCCCCACACATTCACAGCGCATGACACTTTCAGTGTTCCACCTAAGCACATGGCCTTCCCAGGTGCACTTTGAGTTGCCGCTTCAGCTGCGTCCAAATAAGAAAGAGAACTTATATTCCATACATTTTTAAGCATCCCACCCCTCCCACACACACACACACACACACACACACACACACACACACACACACACACACATACCAATCGTTTTCTAATAATCTTGATGACAAGATGAGATAGAGAAGGGCACAAAATAAGCTAACTGTTATAAAACAACGTAGATTGACAAATAGTTATCCCTTAATGATCACAAAAATTATAAGTAACTACATTGAATAGGATATAGTTTTACATAGTTTAACATAAAAGTCAACCATTGTGTAACTTTTGCAGTGTCCACAATAAATGTAACATAAGTCTGTGGTGCTTTAGGTCTCTTACCCCGGTATTCACCTGGAGTGAATGAGGGAAAAACCAAAGAAAAAAGCTCAGTCAGGATACCTGATCATTGTCGGACACCGGTAATATTTTCAACATAGATGTCCCTGGAGTACCTAATGACATCTGACACACACAACTTCTTGAAGAGCGCTACATACTTCTCAGAACAGATTCTCCTACCCGCTTCGTCGTTTTTAGGATCCCAGGAGCCCGAGGAGCCGAGAACGATGCCGTTCACCTCTACTTTCTGATATCTGGTGCATAGAGCCTCAGCTAAGTCATGGCACTCTTTTTCTTTGGCTCTCCTGGCATCACTAAAAGCCTGCTTTCTGTTTTCAAAGGGGATAGTGGATCTAGGAAGACAGTGCATAGATTAACAATAACTAATTATCCATTAATGGTCACAAAAGTTGTAAGTACTAATACAGTAGCTATTTATCCAATAGTAGTCATCATGTAACGAAAACTGTAACTACTTAATGCGATAATGACTACAGAGTATCTGCGTCAACATTCACTACACGAACATAAGTATCCCTTATCAACATACTTCAACTGTTATGAATCATTTGTCTCCTCTGCAATAGATCTTAATATATTCTAAATGTATATTGTGCATATATACACGGTGTTCATTTTCATCTGCAATTTTACCGTGCAAAATTTGACGTCATGAATAGCATCGCTGATGGAGCCAGTTTATATACGATTCCCATAGAGACTTGCGATCGTATATGATGTGCTGACAGCAGCTCTGAGACCTCCCTCTACCGGCAGGTAAATATACTATATGAGAGGTTGGTGCTACCCGCGTAATATAAAGGTGCGTAATTTCGTTTGGTGCGTAGATACGATTACTATTTTGTTTTAAAAAAACTATATACTGCAATGCACTAAAAAGCTAATTATACAACCATAAAAGTATACCATGAAGAATATACGAAATTATAACTCAATGAACACATACTTCACAATGAACTTCTGGTATAGTAAACAGGTATATACGTATTGTAAACCTCTCACATAAAATAGAAATATTTCAATTTTTTCCCAATTCTTTTCTATCATCCACGGTTTACTCACAACGTAACTTCATTACAAACCATAAAAGTAGCATAACATTTTGTAGGAATGAAAAATAAATTAGTGTTATAATATGTACAAAACTTTTATCCAAGTCTAAACAAGAAAATATCTCTGGTGCATCGTCTTATGTGCCCATTTTCTTATATTTCATTTCCCTCTTCCCGTTAAACATTGTATTGCGAGAATGTATGCTTGAGGCCTTTCTGTCATAACATTTATTGCTTCCAGATTGGAACCAATCACTTTAGGCGTCCAATATTTCTCTTTTTGCGAGTAACTGATCCTGTATCTTGGAAATGTTTGATGTCGCTATTGGTTTTTAAAAACATAAGGATACTAACATTATAAGGTATTTTAATTAGGCTTTAGAATAACAAAGAATTTATACGGTGTACAGACAAATCGTAAGACCTTTATGTTGCAAACAAAAGAATGTCAATTTGATGGTACTTGGGCATTTGACAATATTACGCTGGGAGGGACTTGTCTGATTGCTGGATAGCATTGTATAAATTCCTCTATGCAGCGGTTTAAATTATATTTATATGTCACACCAATTTTAATGGCGGTACGAAAATAACATTCGACCATGAAGACGCGCTGCTCGATGAAAGGGGAGGCTGGTTTTATTAGTTACCTGCACAACCACAATGAGTGCTGTGATTTGCTTACTGCTCCGTAAAAATTTCCGCTTCTTCTGCGTAGAGGACACCATGATTTCAAGATAGACTCACCGGTCAACTATGGCTGAGGGCGGGAAATAACGAATCAAAATGATGTTTGTTTGATGTATGTTTGTTTCTTTATTACAATTCTTTGATTATCGCTTCGAATACAAGAGGTCAGAGGACATAGGTCAGACAGCATACAGGTTATTCCACAGATTGTATCAATTTGGTAATTCATATACAAGTAATGTTCACATGGATTTATACACCATAGGTAAACAGTGCTGATTAGTAGCAAAATATGCATGTGCCGCTAAGCATAATATCTAACAGTGGTGAACCAAAAAGTTATATAATTTCAACAACTCTACTATAGCAGTTTGCTTCAAGAAAAGTAACGTATATACAACTTTCTAAATCACCTGTGCAATTATACATCTGCAGATTGTGTCCCATAGCCAAATTTGCCCTGAATTGCAAGTTGAATATCATTTATTTGTATTGTACAACTGCATTTGTACATTGGTCTATTTGTATAAAAGTAACTATTTTCTTTTTTTCATTTCCTCGTGACTGTTCCAATTCACTTTGGCTAAGGAAAACAAATGCACTTTCTGCCTGAGAGGGCGGAGAAATAGTGAGTGCGTGCGTGCCTACCTGCGTGCCTGCTTGCTCTCGTAGCTCGCCCATGGAGCGTGTTTTCTATATGGAGGGACCCGAGTTCGATTTCGCGCAGGAACGAAAAGTACTTTCTAGCCATGCATATTTCCTAGGTTGCTCAACGAGTTAACACCATTACGATGTGACCAATGCAGTTAAAGGAGTGGTATATAAAAAGAAGAAGCTCTGTATTAACATCTTTCATACTGAGACACAGTTACAGCTGATTGTTACAAATAATAACCATTTCATCTAATCTTTATCGCACAGTTATCTTCGACAATTATAACCGCTAACGCACATAATTGTCACATTCTTACTGCTAACTGGCAGAAGGGGTCCAAATCATATAATGAACATCTGCGTTTAGCAAGTTGTAAATGAAGTGTGTAGGGGTCATTGTGCTCTCATCAAAAGCAATAATAGCTACTCAGTTGTCCGTCACTACCAGTATAATACCGTGAATAATAAAAGAACCCGGTGTTAAAGAGAAGCAACCCCTTCACGTATCGCATAGTTTACAGCAGGCAACATAGTGTTAGTTTGTTTTAGATCTTTCCTATTCCTCGTGCCTTTCATCTCTTTCATTCTTAATTTCCTTAATTTGCTCTTATTTCCTGCTTTACCAGTCTTCTCTCCCGGCCTACGTATCTGATTTCCTTCCGTTGCCTTCTTTAGTGTGTTTGTTTATGTGGTTGATTATTCGTTGCTCCTTTGTTCTCTCATTAGTCGGCGCCTTTTCAACTTTTCCAAACTTCTGTCTCAATTCTTTTCTTTTTTCCTTCCTCGCTCTTACAGTATGCTATCCATTAGCCACTTTCCTCCAGTGGAGTTCTACACAATTATCTTATTTCCTCTTTCCAAGCTCTCAACGGATACACAACTTTTCCTTTCGCACCACACACTCTTCTTCATCTCCACGTTAATTTGCTAAGACTCTTCTTATTTAGTGCGCTTTCTGAGAGATGTGTTGACAAGGACTTCCACCAACAAGCAACAAATACACTATCAACTCTGAACCTCTGATTTCAACTTTTCATTAATCTTTCTGCATTTCCTTAAAACTAATGAATAATTGTGTTATGAACGTATGGGTAGTACGGCCCGGATTTTGTTGAAAAACCATCTTTTTTCAGAGTAGTCACAGATGATGCTTATTGGAAATTAAGTGCATTCTGGAACAAATGAGTTATACATATATATCACTTTTATAGGTCATCAAAATGCGTTTTTTCCCACATTTTTATAATCAGGTCATTTTTAACATTTAAATGCATTTCTGGGCATTTTTTTCTTTTTCTCGAATTTATAGGGCATTTTCATCTGTAACCCGCATTAGGGAGGCACACCTGACCCTCACTCATGGGATTTTTGGGGGATTTTAAAATAATCTGTGATTAAAAATTAATTTATATATTTTATATGAAATAATAACTTTGTAAGTGTGGTAAACATGTAATCAACACAGGTCAGCGTCCTAACAGTGCTGATGAATTTATGACGCATAAATTCGAGGAATCGCTGATTACATCATACAATACGTGTGGATTGCAGCCACAGAAAAAGCATTTACGAGTTCTTAAAAATGTAAAAAGGAGACAAGCATATCAGTTACTGTTAAAAGAAACGGCTTCAACGTCAGGTAACAAATCATCTCTCTTTTATAAAGAATTGTGTGAAGTGTTTGTTAGTACAAATATTCCGCTAAGAAAATTAATTCCAAATAATGAGATTTTCTTCGACGTCACACTGGTCATACAATTCCAAATGAATCAACTTTGCGTAAAAGTTACCTACAAAAATGTTATGAAGACACGTTAAACCGAATACGTGAGTGTGTGAGTGGGAAAAATTATGTATCAGTTGATGAGACGACCGATTTAGAGGGGCGTTATGTGGCCAATGGTACGCTAGAAGCTACTAGTGCCGGACAAATGTTTCTTCTAATCTCAGAGGTTATAAAAGCTATTAACCATTATCAGATATGAAAACTGTTCGAAACATTCTGTGTTTATTGTGGCCTTGTGTAATACAGCATGACAACGTGCTCCTCTTTCTAATATACGCGGTGCCTTACATTGTTTAAGGCGACAAATTGATCCAATCAATTTACAGTAAGATGGTGCGTGTTACGTGTTTAGCCCATGCTTTTCATCGAATTGCGGAACAGGTCAAATCAACATTTCTAGAAGTAGATACACTAATTTCCACAGTAAATAAAATATATTTGAAAGCACCAGCCCAAACTATGTAGTTCAAAGAAAAACCCCTAATATAGTTTTTCCCCCAGCATCAACTTTAACACGCTGGGGTACATGGTTAACTGCGCTGTGACAATTTTTAAATAGTGAGAGAAGTGGTGAATAGCTTAGATAGCGTAGATTTTAAGGCAATTGAGAGCGCACATGATCTGTTTTCTGATACTCAAATCCAAGGTAAATTAGCTTTCGTTAAATCAAACTTTACATTTTTTTACGGGTACCATAACCCGCCTTGAAGAAAGTGGCATGACATTGGATAAGTCGATTGAGTTAGTGAGGATAGTGGAAGAGAGGGTACAAAATGTAAAAGGTAAGATTGGGGACAACATTAGACAGAAACTAAAATTTGTGTTGGACAAAAATAAAGGATACCAAACAGTTTGTCAAATTGCAGATATCTGTCAGGAGAAAAGTTCAGAACTGATATTTTTCAACAGGATTAATAAGCAGTGGCATACTGTTTTCCAAATATGCACCTATAACATCTGTGGAAGTGGAGAGAAGTTTCTCAAAGTGTAAAATAGTTTTAGCTGACAAACGCCGTTCCTTTACTTTTGATAACTTGAGGTTGCCATGGTGGTGTACTGCAACGCTAAGTAAGGTATGATTTTGCTAATGGGTACAGCAGCTTATATTTTCATATTTTATAAAATTAAAAATTACCTGATAAATTTTGAATTTATTTGTTATTTAGTAGCAATAATTGCATTATTTACTAAGAAATTTAACTTTAAAATGTGGTTATTCGAACCATATATTGATTATTTGTCTGTGACAGTTATTAATTTATTATGAAAGAAATTGTTAGTTTTTGTTAGGTCATTGTTCTTTTTTTATATTTTATGTGAATTTGTTATATTTTAAGTGCATTTTGTAGCTCTATTTTAGATAATTTTTAGGTCAACTTCCGGGCCCTAGTCATTAGTCTTAAAGTTGGTGCCAAACTTAAAGAAACGTTTAAGTTAGCTTATACTTGCGCAGAGCATGGTTGCCAAATGTAAGAGGTACTAACTCTCTACAGAACACATTAAATATTCTTGAAACCTATGGAAAACTTTAGATTGGAGAGATTTTTTTATTATGCCCATTAAATATGTTATTCTACTGAGAATGAATCACTTCTTCGCGTTTGTTAATCGAAAATAACGTGCCTTAGATTCGATAGACATTTTCGTACTTTCGCATCAGAAACACGGAAAGAAGGATAAATGTAACAATATGGAGTTACATATTTAAGCATTAAGAATGCATATAAACATTTACGTATTACCAATATTTCAACTGGAATTAGAAATATAACTTACTGAATGCTCAAAGAGTTTAGAAATGAAACGGCAATGTTCTGAAAACGATATTAGCATCAACTCTTGCTTTTAAAACTGCGTAGCTAGTAGTTCCAGAGGCTTGTGTCTACATTAAGAGATAAGCAATATGGTTGAGTTTGTTTAATATTAACTGAATGTTAGGTGATGATAATCATACGAAGATAAAAGGTATACCCTGCACATTCTAAGGCCATACAGACAGAACTTTTTACCTTAATGATCAGAAAATAACATTCCGTCTACTTATTTGATTGGTATTTTTTTAAATTTTATACAGTTACTCCATAAAGTATTCGTCTAATGCATGGGTTCATGTTTAAGATTGTATGGGTAGTGGAAGATCATCAGAATAAAGCACAGCAGGGACACTATCTTATATATTGATTAGTGGAAAAGAGCAAACAATAAAGAAACATGTAGTATCTATTCACATAAACATAAACATACAAAAGTAAAGATGTGCAATATAGGATGCAAGATAAGTATTAGTCTGCATATGGAAAATATTGTAGAATATTACGGTTAGTACTTAGTAGGCCCTCCATTCCTATTTATAATCTTCTGCATTCTGCTTGGTATGGATTTCACCAAATATTGTGCTGTTTCCACTGTAATTTATGCCATTTCTCAAGCAGAGCGCTCTTTAGATCCTTTATAATAGATATTTGATGATTTCTAATATTTTTGTCCAGTATACTCCACAAATTCTGTATTGGATTCATGTCTGGGGATTGCGGTGGTGTAGGAATCCATCGTGGAGTGTTATATAACAAACATAGCCTTGCATCTAGAGCTGTGCGTTTCGGATCATTGCCTTGTTTGAAAATATAATCCTCAGAAGGACCCATATTATTCACACTTCTGGACAGATATGCTTTTGGAATGTTTATATAAACCTTATAGTTCATAATTCCATCAATAAAACACAAATCCCCCACACCATTTGCACTCATGCAGCCCCAAACAAGTACTGAACCGTCTCCATGTTTAACTGAAGCTGTTATATTTTACTCCTCAAGCTCACAATTCTGTTTTCTCCACACTATTACTCACCCTTTTGTCTTAAATAGCTCAAATTGACTCTCGTCAGTAAATAAAGTCTTCCAGAAAACAAGCCCATCGTATTTATGTTCTGTCATGAAAGCAACTCGCTTCTATCTTTAGTTAATTGATGGAAATTAATCATTTCTCCACACTAGCCATATATAGGCTAAGATATTTGATGGATAGAGTCAACATGAAAAATTCAATGCCATGGCCGGGATTTGAACCACGGATCTCCTGGTTTCCGTCCAGTCGCTCTTAACCTTTGAGCTACCATGGCCAACGTCCGTCCTGACATTAAATTCTCCAGTCGACTCGTATATTTCCCCGGTAGACCACTAGGGGCTCTCGCATCCGAGATACACCGTTTGTGGCGACTTACTATTGTAAGTACTTAAGTCCCAGGCTTCATCATTTAACTCATATTACTTTAGTTAATTGATGGAAATTAATCATTTCTCCACACTAGCCATATATAGGCTAAGATATTTGATGGATAGAGTCAACATGAAAAATTCAATGCCATGGCCGGGATTTGAACCACGGATCTCCTGGTTTCCGTCCAGTCGCTCTTAACCTTTGAGCTACCATGGCCAACGTCCGTCCTGACATGAATTTTTCATGTTGACTCTATCCATCAAATATCTTAGCCTATATATGGCTAGTGTGGAGAAATGATTAATTTCCATCAGTTAACTAAATGAGTTAAATGATGAAGCCTGGGACTTAAAGTACTTACAATAGTAAGTCGCCACAAACGGTGTATCTCGGATGCGAGAGCCCCTAGTGGTCTACCGGGGAAATATACGAGTCGACTGGAGAATTTAATGTCAGGACGGACGTTGGCCATGGTAGCTCAAAGGTTAAGAGCGACTGGACGGAAACCAGGAGATCCGTGGTTCAAATCCCGGCCATGGCATTGAATTTTTCATGTTGACTCTATCCATCAAATATCTTAGCCTATATATGGCTAGTGTGGAGAAATGATTAATTTCCATCAATTAACTAAAGTAATATGAGTTAAATGATGAAGCCTGGGACTTAAGTACTTACAATAGTAAGTCGCCACAAACGGTGTATCTCGGATGCGAGAGCCCCTAGTGGTCTACCGGGGAAATATACGAGTCGACTGGAGAATTTAATGTCAGGACGGACGTTGGCCATGGTAGCTCAAAGGTTAAGAGCGACTGGACGGAAACCAGGAGATCCGTGGTTCAAATCCCGGCCATGGCATTGAATTTTTCATGTTGACTCTATCCATCAAATATCTTAGCCTATATATGGCTAGTGTGGAGAAATGATTAATTTCCATCAATTAACTAAAGTAATATGAGTTAAATGATGAAGCCTGGGACTTAAGTACTTACAATAGTAAGTCGCCACAAACGGTGTATCTCGGATGCGAGAGCCCCTAGTGGTCTACCGGGGAAATATACGAGTCGACTGGAGAATTTAATGTCAGGACGGACGTTGGCCATGGTAGCTCAAAGGTTAAGAGCGACTGGACGGAAACCAGGAGATCCGTGGTTCAAATCCCGGCCATGGCATTGAATTTTTCATGTTGACTCTATCCATCAAATATCTTAGCCTATATATGGCTAGTGTGGAGAAATGATTAATTTCCATCAATTAACTAAAGTAATATGAGTTAAATGATGAAGCCTGGGACTTAAGTACTTACAATAGTAAGTCGCCACAAACTGTGTATCTCGGATGCGAGAGCCCCTAGTGGTCTACCGGGGAAATATACGAGTCGACTGGAGAATTTAATGTCAGGACGGACGTTGGCCATGGTAGCTCAAAGGTTAAGAGCGACTGGACGGAAACCAGGAGATCCGTGGTTCAAATCCCGGCCATGGCATTGAATTTTTCATGTTGACTCTATCCATCGCTTCTATCTGTTGATTTTACTGATGTATGGTTTTCTACGGGCTGTTGAGCCTCCATTCTCAACTTCATAAAGCACGTTTCTTATAGTTTGTGCTGAAACGGACTTTCCTCTGTGTGTTTGAACTGCAATAGTAAGTTTTGGAACACTTAGTTTAGCATTTTTCTTGACTTTTCTAAGTAACTGTCGTTTAGATAGAACTGCAGGATGACCGCTTCTTTATTAATTTTCGTAAGTTTTGTTCTGTTGAAACTTATATATAATAAATAGTCCTCACTGTACTGGTAGGTCCTACAATGGTTTCTCCAAATTCTTGAAAAGATTTTTCTTTGATAAATAACTGATGAAAATTTCTCTCTCTTCTTTTGAAGTTTCGCGACGTTTTCGACCCATATTGCTTAAATAACAGTCAACGTATTTGAAAACAGAGATGGAACTGTCAACAAAAGTGGATGAAACACAACTGCATAAGAAAAGAGAAGGGGTGTGTATCAGCATGGCACCATACCTGGGATCATGTTTACTAAACGAATACTTGTTTGACATCAAATGGGATACCATTTTAAATAACGTAGAGCTGTTCACTAGTTAAGCAATATATGAACCCAAATTGGGTTTTATTTTTAAATTTAATTATTAGCCGATTCAAGGAAGTAGTTGTTATTCGTTTTTATCCTGATTGTACTTGCTATATTCTATATACTATGATTAGAAGAATACTTTTTCGAGTATCTTTATATTGTCAGTTTAGGTGCTCCACTCAAGTCTTCAGTAGGGCCTGCTCATATGCCTCTAACTTATGTACCCTCCAAGGGAACTGAGAAATATAAGCAATTTATGGACATGTAGCTAATCCAAGAAACATGGAAGTCTCTGGCACTAAATAAATAAAATCTGAATATTCTACCCCGGCACCTAGACAACTATACCGGGGCATATATCCAAATTTTCTCTTTATTTTTCCATAAAATCCTTACAAATGTTATAATTATACAAATCTCTCAGAAAACTACTCTACAAAAATAAAATGAAATAAAATAACAGAAATAAACACAAAAAAGCAAAAAACAAAAGAAAACAACTATAAAAATTACAAAATCCTTATTTCCTAAATCTATTTCTAAATCTACTAATTCTGTAGTCCACCATGGCCTCTGCCATCACTCTCTCCCTCCGCCGCCCATGCAGTCAACTCCATTGTTAGATTATTCAATAATTCTTCCCGTCTTATCCTATTTTGTATTCTAGAACTCCTTCTTGGATCTTGTACTATTCTTCGCCTATTATCAACTCTTTCTCCTTTGAATATTTTTACCTCCCATGCTTTCTTACTTACAAAGTTAGTCAAAACTTGTAATTTATTTACCAATTGTTGATCTCGAATTATGTCATATACGATATATCCTGCTAGCGCATGCCTCTCTTCTTGTTGGTGAATTGCATATCTTCCACATTCAAATACTACATGTTCAGGATTATCTTGTTTGTTACATAATTCACATATATCATTTTCAGTTTTATTGGTTTTCTTCCAATAGGTCTTATAAGGTCCGTGTCCAGTTATATAATGTATAAATCCCTTTGTTGGTTGAATAAAATTCAATTTTAGTCTCTCTTTGACGTTCTGAAAAATTTCAAACACTCTTCTACCTTCTAGACTGTCTGTCCATTCTTTTTGCCATTTATCTTTTAAACTATTTTTAATCACCCAAGATTTGTTTGTTCTGACTCCAGTTATATTATAAACTTTTTCTAAGTTTCCTTTTTTCGCCCAAAATTTTGCGCCCTTCAATCTTATTAATAAATCAATCGGCCAAATGGCCGTTGTTACTAGCAATGCCATAGTTGGTGTTGTTTTTACAGCTCCTGTCAGACGTAATAATACTTTTCTTTGCGTTCTTCTCAACAATCTTCTTATTTGTACATCATCCATCCTTTCTGCCCAAACTGCTGCCGCATACGTCATAATTGAAGCAAAAATGGTGTTATGATATATCTGTATGTTACGCAATGGAAGTACAAAATTTAAATTGGTTATTCTTGCTAGCTTAAGCATTATTTTCTCTGTTTTCTGCCTAATATACTCCGTGTGTTTTCTGAAATGAAATTTTTCATCTATCATGATACCCAAATATCTCATCTCTTTTTCCCGTTTAATGTTCTGATTATTGATCTTCACTGTAGGATCCCGCTTTAAATTTCCCTTAAAAAGCACATAATTTGACTTGTTTGGTGCAATTTTTAGTTTTGTTCTGAAACACCAATTTGATAATGTATTTGTAACTTCTCTTGCTTTATTTTCTAGCTCTAGTCTGCTCTGTCCATCCATCATTATGACTATGTCATCAGCATACGCTATTACATCCAAAACCTTATGATCTCTTTCCAGTAGTTCTAATAAATCTTCTAATAAAATATCCCAAAAGAGGGGCCCCAAAATAGAACCCTGAGGGCAACCCTTGGTTATCTTCTTCCTAGTTTCAAAATTTGATCCACCAATGAATACTTCTCTATTGGAACAATAATCCTTTAATAAATTATAAATAGTACTTGAATATTTCTTGTCTTTTAAAATGCCGAAAAAATACGGCCACCATAAATTATCAAAAGCGCCCGATATGTCCACAAATAATCCAATTACATAATTCTTTTGGCTTTTTGACACTGTTTCTTGAATTTTTAATATTGCATCCTCAGTTGAATATCCCTTTCTGAAACCAAATTGTTTATTATTCATACCCAGCATCAACCTATTTTCCATTATTCTTTTATATATTAACTGTTCAAAGATCTTGCCAATAGCATTTAATAAACATACTGGTCTGAAAGATTTTGGTTGCGTTCTGTCCTTATCTGCTCCTTTGCACAAAATTACAACCTTTGCCTCCTTCCACAAGTTTGGAAATCTCCCTCTTGCCAAACAATCATTAAACAAGAAACACAAAAACAAGACAATTTCTTCTCGTAGATTATACAAGACTTCATTTATAATACCATCTGGACCAGGTGCCTTCTTCTTTTTTAACTTCTGCAGAATTAATTTTATTTCTGTAATATCAAAGGGATAAACAGGATTTCCTGTATACTGCAACATCATCTGGTTTCTTTTTTCAACATGAATATCATCATCTTCTTCCTCTTTATCATCTGGCAATAACGTATGTAATAACAATTCCACCGATTCTTTCCCACTTTCTGTCATCTCCCCATTACCCTTATCTAATGTGGTTAAGATTTCTGGCTTCTTAATTTTATCCATAATAATTTTATACGGTTGTCCCCAGACATCTTGTTTTAAATTATTTTCAACGAACTGTTCCCAATGTTGTTTTCTGGTGTCTTCTAATAATTGTTTATACTTTTGTTTGGCCTCCCTATAATTCTTTAAGTTCTCTTCTCTTTCCGTATGTATGTTTGATTTTTGATATATTCTTCTTAATTTCCTTGCTAACGATCTCAGCTTCTGCAATTTAAAAAGCAGTTTAATAAAATGGTGTATTGGGGATATATCCTGACATCTCGCTAAGTTTCTAGAATTATACGTTTGAGTTTGCTGCAGAAAATTATTAGTGCCTGAGAAAAATTTACTGGATAAAAGAAAGGAGACTAACAAGTTAATTCATATTGAAACATTCTGCCACTTAGCTAATAAGTTTACACTGCTAGTAGTGTATTTGTCGTAAATATTGTTCTTCCTAGGAGAGGAACATAAACAACAATTCCATACACAGTTTTCTAAGAAGTATGTTACGTTTTAAAATGTATTATACCTAGGAAAAATGAAATGTGTAGTGTTTAACGCCCGCTTTTACTGCATACGGCACCGCAGGTGGTGACACTGATGATGCATGAGATGAAGATGGAGCACCGGTGGAATGAAATGGCGGGGGAAACCGGAGGTCCCGGAGAAAACCCGCCCCAACGCCATGTTGTCCACCACAAATCTCATTTTGCGGTCACCTGGGATTGAAACCGGGCCGCCTTGGTGAGAGCCAAGCGGTCTAACCACTGAGCCACGGCGTGACCACTACATTTCAGGGTATATAAACTCATGAAAAGGGCGAGCACAGTGCTCAGGTGTGCAAATTTCAGCCTTTTTGAGATTAGAGCTTTTGAGAAAAGTGCATGTATTTTGAAAACAGCAGTTTTGAGGTAATCACAGTTAAAATCTAAGTTACTAGGTATGAGTAACATTAGTAGATTCTAGATGGGTAGTCATCAATCGGAGCACTCCTGTGTTGCTTTCTGATTTGCAATTCTATGCCTTTTGATCTGGTACTCCCTAAATAAAGCCCTTCTGTCCTTTCAACAGATAATACAGATTTAAACCTCCACTGCTCACATTGGAAAGGATACAAAATTCGGTACTTAGGGTCTTAGAAGGCGCCAACTACTTCTAATGGAACGCTTTATTTGTTACCGGTTTTTGTCACAGTTTATACTTTTTATAATCGACCACGCCAAAGTTTAGTATTTGTACGACTGGTAGCAGTACTTTAATGGGTCTCATTAAAGTACACCTGTTCATTAAAGTATTGGTATTTGACCAATCAGAAGTGGCCACGTAACATTGTGAAAGCGCAAGCATCGATTATTCTCGATTCGATCGACAACGGTACTAGCGCCAATTTAGAAAAAAGTCGAAATGTCTGACAGTAGTAACAGTGTCATTGAATGTAAAGATAGAGCCAGACTGAAAAATTCAATGCCATAACCGGGATTTCAACCGCGGATCTTCTGGTTGCCGTCCAGCCACTCTAACCCTTGAGCTACTATGGGCGACGTGCCGACATGACATTAAATTCTCCCACTGACTCGTGTTTTTTCCGGTAAGCCACTAGGAGTTCTCAAACATATGAGACAACTACCTTAATGGCGACTTACAACATGAAGGTACTTTAAGGCCCGGGCTTTATAGTTACCCACTATTAGATCAATTCAGTTGGAGAAAAACAGTCAGTTGGAGAATTTAGTGTCATATCGGCACGTTGGCCATAGTAGCTTAAGGGTTAGAGTGGCTGGACGGCAACCAGAAGATCCGTGGCTCAAATTCCGGCTATGGCATTGAATTTTTCAGTCTGACTCCATATTTCCATACTTTAGCCTATACATGACCAGTGTGAAGGAACAATTAATTTCCAGTGTCATATAACTTACACCCCAAAAATTACTGCAAAAGCGCTCAATGTTACCAATAACTTGTTGCCTCAAAAGTAACGAAAGATGTACGAGAAATTCTATTTACAATTAATGGATTAGAGAATATCAGAAGGTATAAATTCCTTCTCAGAAAATATATTCCTAGTGTATTTCGAAGAATTGTCTCAAAATATGAAATCATCGAACTTGTGGATTCACTGTTCTATTTTGAAATCAACACTCAACATTAGGCTCCATATTGACTTAGCTAAATACTCAGAATCAGTGGACAAAGAAAGCACCAGATTAACATCAATTCACCTTCAACTTCAACTATTCAACAAAGCTCATTCTCGCCAATTCATTTCATTAAGTGTACAATAAGCAGCCTATATTTGAAATAAAGTCAATCCTGTTCATATTATCATTATTATCGCAAATGATATTTCAATAAATTCAATTTGATCTAGTTTGGGTAATTTCTTTTAGGTTAAACTGTGTCACACGTTGGCAACTGTTTATAGAGAAGTAATCAAAATTTCTGCGCCTGCGTACTACATACTACGTCCCACTTAAGTTTAAATAAAAGAAAAACAATTCTAACATATCACTCAAACCAAAATTAAATACCTTGAAATGAAAACTTTATTTACGATACGTGATCGAACATAAACAGTCGAATGAAGCTTGACTATAATTATAAATAAAACGCGTTTTAATTTCTGTAGTTATAGTCTCGTTGCGTAATATACTATTATTTTATTTTTTATTTTTGTATACACCCTTCATCTACCGATCTCCGAACCTCCAAATGATTGAGCAGTCTATCACAGGAACCCAAAGTCAAAATCAGTCAAAAAGAAAATAGCGAGTCTGATGTACTAAATAAGCACTAATCTATTAATATTATAAGTTATGTATATAAACAATAGGTTATATATGTCACTCAGAAAAAACTATTCAAAACCTATGCATATTCAATGTGAAACCGAATCAGAGATATTTCATTAATGACCTTGAAATCGTTCCATAAGAGTTTAATAATCAAGCTAAGTTTAGTATACTAACGTCCTAATCATATATTAAATAATTACGGTAGCATTTTAAGTAGCTCTACTTCAATAGCTCAATGATATCAAGCTCATTCATTGAATATTACCAAGAAATATCGCCCTTCCTTGTAGAATTGGAATTGGTTACCCTCAAACATACCTCCTGTATGAAACTTTTAAGTAACGTATACTAATAATATTTCAAAAGTATATAGAATTTCGAAAGAATCTTAAGTAAAATTCGCCACGTTCTCCTGGGCCTATTTAAAGGCTAAATGAACAAAGCTATTCTGCAGCAACTATTCCGGACACAGTATCTCAGAATCATGTAATTAAGTATTCGATTTTAAATTGTTTTATTCGAATATTAAGCAATAATAGTTAATGAAATTGCAAAAAAAAAAAAAAAAGGAAAGGAAAAAAAAAAAAAAGAAAAAGAGGATCATGTAGTTAATTGATGGAAATTAATCATTTCTCCACACTAGCCGTATATAGGCTAAGATATTTGATGGATAGAGTCAACATGAAAAATCCAATGCCATGGCCGGGATTTGAACCACGGATCTACTTTTTGAGCTACCATGGTCAACGTGCCTTCCTGACATTGAATTCTCCAGTTGACTCGTATATTTCCCCGGTAGACCACTAGGGGCTCTCGCATCCGAGATACACCGTTCGTGGCGACTTACTATATATACGAGTCAACTGGAGAATTCAATGTCAGGAAGGCACGTTGGCCATGGTAGCTCAAAGGTTAAGAGCGACTGGACGGAAACCAGTAGATCCGTGGTTCAAATCCCGGCCATGGCATTGGATTTTTCATGTTGACTCTATCCATCAGAGGATCATGTGTTTAGATTTGAATCATTCCTATTCAAATACAATTGTTAGTTTCCAAGGACCATTTATTGAATTACATGGAAACTCTTGTAAGATGTTCAAAACTACATATCTGTATTATCTTGTTAAGAGGTCCCTAAAAGAGTAACATTTTAAATTATGTGCCAATTCTTTAAATTTGAATGAACCAAATAATAAATTAATGGTGGTTAAGTTCAGGAATGAGTAATATGCTAGGTGGATAGTGTTTTCAACTAATAGATACCACTAATTTGCAGAAACCCAAGGCTGGGGGTGAATTATGAACGTGTTTCATATTTCCCCATAGGTAGACAATAATGTCGCGGTAACGGGCATTGAAGTTTCGGCACAAATAGATAATAGATGGATAGGTTTCACGTAGATAACGAACTTGTAAACAGATAACGCCGGCAAGCAAGATAACTGAGGCAAAGGCCTCGCCGGGTAGATTAAGTTATGTTTCTCGAAGGTGATAGAATGTTCGAATTATGTAACTAGATGCTTTGTTCTCCAGAAACCTCTAGTGATTGACAGAACAGTCTGGTAATCATGATTGGAGATATAAAAGGGATTGTGACACGCTAGCAGACAGTTGTACTTGGGAAATGAGAGATAGTCAGCTGTGTTGTAACGAGAGCTAAAGATGTAATCTGCTGTCACTGTTTGTTATTGTGATCGACCTTGAACCCACAAAGTTACAATACGGAAATTTCATTATACGAGGCGTGTCTGTAAAATAAGGTCTCCAAGGAGCTAGAGCCGTGAGGAACGCTATTATGCGAGATCCGACAAACCTGGCGTGTAGCTTGGTTTCACCCCCTCAAATCCCCACCACAATGAACTCGTTGTAACAATTAGTCTTGGCTGGGCAGCCGTTTGCGATGGAGCTTCCTATCACTTCCGCCGTCAAGTGCGAGTTGCGTGCAGTGATCCGTTTTTTGAGTGCCAAGGGTACTACCCACACTGAAATTCATCGTCAGTTATGCGGCCACAGTGTATGGACGTCAAAAACGTGCGAAAGTGGGTCAGAGAGTTCAAAGACGGACGTACAGACGTTCATGACGAACAGCGTTCTGGTCGGTCTTCGGTTTCAGCCGAAACAATTGCAAAAGTGCAGCAAGAAATGCTTAAACATTGGCGTGTGACAGTTCGCGAGCTGTGCGAGCTTATCCCTGAAGTCAATAAGACTACGAATGACAAGATTTTGACTGAATATTTGCATTATCGCAAGGTGTGTCCGAGGTGGGTCCCCAAAATGCTCACCGAAGATCATAAATGGATAGGACATCCTCACCCATCCCCCTACAGTCCAGACTTAGCACCTAGTGATTATCATCTGTTTCAAGTCACACCTGGGTGGAACACATTTCCAGAACGACGATGATTTGAAGAACGAGGTTGAGCGCTACCTACGCAACTTGACGGGAGAGTGCTATGACAAGGGTATACAAAAACTGCCATAGCGCATGCAAAAGTGCATCGATCGCAATAGTGATTACGTTGCAAAATAGCTGTAAGTTTCGCCTTTCCATCAATGTAACATTCATTGGCAATAAACATGTTTTCTATATTAAATAAAATTGGAGACCTTATTTTACGGACGCGCCTCGTAACTTGGTTCCACAAAACCTGATTTTTAAGCTATGACTTTCAAAACCTGATAATTATCACAGAATATATCGGAAATGGCAATTTTCTGCCATAATACAGGCTACATAACAATATTTCGTGGCGATGTGATCATAATCCATCAGTTTAGAAGTATTGTACATTTCCTCACAGTGCCACAGTTCGATCCAATGGGCTTCCATGTCAGATACGAAGACACATACACCACTAATTTTAAATTTATCCACAAACAGAATTGATAAATTTCAAGTAAGATTAGCGAGGAGATCAAGAAATGTACCCAATTTGAAGTGGTACATTTAAATGTTGGAAAAAGGAAAGGGACAAATGACAGCGTTATTCGTATTGAAACTGTACCAAACAAGAAGCCAAAGACAGCTAGGAAGTGTTGTTCAATAACCTCAAAAGGAGATGTAATTTACAGTTAACTGGGGAAGCTGGAAACACTTCAGTGGTCTTCCAGAGGTATTCTTGCTCAGGAAATCGACGGATGCAGGGGTGTTTAAATAGTAAAGTTATATTTGACGAGATGCACGTAAAGTAGCATTAAGCATAGCAGTGCTACGTACAAAGAGATGCATAAGTTGCGAAGTGGCATATAAGAAGGAAGGCAACAAGAAATATATAGAGAAAGAAAAACGAAACCTTCTGTTGAGTACCACTCCTGAGCTCAAAGGTCCATGCGAACCTGAGCTAGGAATAAACCCAGAACTCTTCATAAGAAATTCCTTGAAGTTAAATCCACGACTGTTGCCTCACAATATAACATGCCACCATCTATCAATGATCAGAAAACTTTTAATCCAGGTACCAACGAATCGTATGATTGAACCAGTGTCATCATGCGTCGTCATGGTTGTTCACCAATGATCATTAGAATGCTTTAGAACATGAGCTATGATGTTTTTGAGAAAGTTTGTCTACTCTCAAATTGCAGTTCTGTGTGCAAGTATACCTCTCAATTAATGAATCACCAATGATAACAGCATACATGTTAAGGAAAACCTACCTTGCTGATGCAATGGAAGAATTGCACGTAACTTTTTCTTTTTCAGTTTGTTTTGTTGTTTCTTTGTTCCTTACTCTTATGAATACTGATTGTAGAAGTTTATGATTTCATCTCGTGAAATTCTGCTTCATCTCTGCAGGTCAGGTTATTGCACTTCACATTGGCACCACTGCAGCAAGAGCCACTGTCAGTACGTAACTCTTCCAGGACAAACTGCTGGTGACAAGGTTGACACCCATTGTAAATGAGCATACAGTTGCCACCAATCTCGATATAATCGATAGGGAACCTTCAATATAAGGTTTGTACAGTACTGAGAATCTCCACTTACACATATGGAGTTTTAGAAGTTGGTCGTATCGTTTCAAAAGCACGAGGTGCAAAAGCTCCTTAATGGAAACCTTCAACTGTCTTCCGATCTGAGCACCTACGTTGTAGATATTTCTCCGGTACAAAGGTCCAGCCTAGTATCGCCGTCCGCCTTAGGGTACAAGAAGTACACATCTGCCTAGTCGTGACATGTCGCACTGTACCAGGCCAAACAGGATGCTTAATGTACACTTCGCGTTGCAATTAATTTTCAGAATTTTCGTCTTAACGGCAAGACCTGCGGAAGTAGCAAATATTCGGTGATTAGCACACTTTTAAGCCCTTGGAAAACAAGCCTATAATGACCTTTCTGTTATTTACACATAACACACTACTTCCTGAAATTAAAGTCACCATTTTATCAACGTCCAGTTTATATACACAAAAACAGGGTGCAAGAACTGTAAAATAGAGAGCACCAAACTAAAAACTGAAATAATCAGGGGATGGAATATAAATTACGACCATCAGACAATTATAAGATAAATACAGAATTTCTTTGCGAAACAAGAGATTAGGTGCTTATAGCTCTGTTGCATTTCAAGCTTCTCCTTCACAACCTGGTATATTTATGACTATATTTTCTTACCTCTCTTCCTTCGAGCCCTACACATTTAAACTCATTTTCCCCTGTTAGATCAGCTGTAATATTTTATACACCATTAATGAAATGTGAAATCTCACTTTCACATTTCTATACCTTTTTGCTTATCTTTTTTTTCTCTGAACTACTATTAATTCTATACTATCTACACTATTAGTGTTGTCTCTTCAAATGTTGAGTATAAACTCATCATGTATTACTTCTGCCACAGGGACTATACAGAGCTTGAAATGAAGGAAAATGAGCATTTTATACTACATTTAGCAGGGGGACAAATACTTCAATGCAGACAGCGTTTGAGAGCAATAAAGAAGCAAGAAAAGATTAAGAAAAGAAATAAAAATAGATGTATACCTATAAGATCATTGCACTTTCCAGAGTTCTGTTTATATAAAACTGATTAGAAATAAAATAAAAACAATCACACACTTAATCAGTATAAAACACCTGATAAAGAAGACGACGAAGAAATATTTCCTGGAAAAGTATAGTTTTCAACTGTTTAAATATTCATCTGATGGTGGGACTCCGTAAATAAATGCTTAATTCAATTGTAAGCAATATAGTTCGTCTCTGTTCTATAAAACATTGTGTCGAGGGGAAATTCCTAACGGGTGCACGTCATGTGAGTCATGGTGAACCTTCTGACACTTTGCAGATACTCCACAAAACTAGAATGACCGCTATAAGAGGGATCTTTAACAGGCACGATTGAGAGACGGGTTACCTTCCACTGCGACAAGGTGTCCACCTCTCGGTAATTTTTGGCTAATAATACCACGTCTTCTAAATTTAGAAATAAGGTGTTCCAACACCCCTTGGAGACGGATAAACTTGGAAAAGGTGACATCACAATTTTATTCTAAATTACAGTGGTATATTTTAGACGTGCTGCATAACGTAATGTTGCGCAGTAGTTTACGATCGAGTCCACTGTTTATTCGTAAGGAAAAGGGGTGCCGGGTTAGTCATTTAGCACCTAACACCCTAACTTTATCGGCAAAGTGCTTGTGAAAGCAGAGAGTTACTCCCACCATTAATGTGCATTAGGTCACTCGCGCACATCCGAGCAGTCACGCGCCACCTCTAAAAATACCTCTGCAAATGATGTTTATTAACTAGTTTGCCATGCACTCTCACTGTGCAGGAATACTCTTATGCCCGATTTCACCAACCAATGTTAAGACTTAACACGAGTTTAGCAATAGTTAAAACAAAAATTGCATTTCACCAACGAGTGTTAGCGTAACACTCGTTTTGTTAAACTAACAAGCCGAATTTCTGATGTTAAGTCCTTAACAATTGTAAATAGTCAAGATAGTGGGCGTGAACGCAGCTGTTGATGTCAATTTGCTATATTTAAGACCGACTAAATGGCATTCACAATAGAGTACGGCCTATGAGGGAAATGATTTTGAGGAACTTTCCGAAGAAAATTGTTTTACGGTGGTATAGACTGTCGAAACATGTTGCTGTGAAGGTTACAGCGGAAGTACAAGAAAGGAATATGGTGATCTCGCCTTCGCTTCAAGTATTAATAACCTTGCGATTTTATAGGTCACTGAATTATGCGGATAATATATTGTCCACCTCCCGTCTTGAAACGTTCAAGTCAGTTGCCCTTCTTCGCTTCGCTCCACGCAATACTGAGTTAAAATATGCATCGAAAGGAATATGACGATCTCGCCTTAGCTTCAAGTGTTAATAACCTTGCGATTTTATATTTCACTGAATTATGTGGATAATACATTGTCCACCTCCCGTCTTGAAACGTTCAAGTCAGTTGCCCTTCTTCGCTTCGCTCCACGCAATACTGAGTTAAAATATGCATCGAAAGGAATATGACGATCTCGCCTTAGCTTCAAGTGTTAATAACCTTGCGATTTTATATTTCACTGAATTATGTGGATAATACATTGTCCACCTCCCGTCTTGAAACGTTCAAGTCAGTTGCCCTTCTTCGCTTCGCTCCACGCAATACTGAGTTAAAATATGCATCGAAAGGAATATGACGATCTCGCCTTAGCTTCAAGTGTTAATAACCTTGCGATTTTATATTTCACTGAATTATGTGGATAATATATTGTCCACCTCCCGTCTTGAAACGTTCAAGTCAGTTGCCCTTCTTCGCTTCGCTCCACGCAATACTGAGTTAAAATATGCATCGAAAGGAATATGACGATCTCGCCTTAGCTTCAAGTGTTAATAACCTTGCGATTTTATATTTCACTGAATTATGTGGATAATACATTGTCCACCTCCCGTCTTGAAAGGTTCAAGTCACTTGTCCTTCGCACCTCGTTTTAAATTTACGTAATAATGAGTTAGAATATACATCGACAGGAATATGCCAATCTCGCCTTTGCTTCAATTATTAATTACTTTGCGATTTTATAATTCACTGAATTATGTGGATCATACATTGTTCACCTCCCGTCTTGAAACGTTTAAGGCACTTGCTTTTCGCACCTCGTTTTAAATTTACGTAGTACTGGCAAGTTGTTTGGTGCTTCTAGTAGTAACACATGCATTTGAATTAAATTCCTTTCCAATATTTTCCCCGCGACATCTTTCTCTTTTACATTCACTGCACCCTGCTCTTATTTTCCACGATATCCATACACTTTGTCACCATTTCAATTAACAATTCTTTCTCCGTCGATGAGAAATTTGTCTCGCGTCTTTATTTATGATTTTGTTCATCCACCACTTTTCAGCTTGCGCAGACAAAAATGTAAACAAAAGCGCATCGCAGTACTTCAGAAAATAATACGACTCATCCATAGCCTTCTTTAGCTGTGGTATTTACAATTTCTTGGCTTTAACACAGGTTTGTTAACATTTTCAGAAAAGAGGTTGGTGAAATGCAAGAAATTTAACATTAGCTTTAGCGCTGTGACAATTGTTACGTTACATTTATTAACGTCGATTTTAACATCTGTTGGTGAAATCGGGCATTAGACTTTTTTTAACAAAGCTTTTCGTTTGGGTTTCCCATATAGGTATTACGTGTAGAAGAGAGGAAACTGAGTTCATGGTGAAATTAGTAGAAGCTAAAGAAAAATTGGTTGACTCTGGAGAAGTTAAAATAATTAACTGCTCTCGGTTAAGTTGCACATGTATTGTTGCGCATTTATTATAAATATAATTAAATGCAAACGTTTCTGAATTTGCGATCTTGTCACTTGCACCTATCTTACCATCCAATACCACTTAGGGGTCCATTATATTCCGCATATTTCCGATCGTTTCTTTTGAACTTAAAATTGTATAGGGAGGAGCGAGTTATTTGATGCAACATTTCTACCCTATTCTCTTTTAATCATGTATGGGATAGTAAGAGATTGCTGCTTCAGTATTATTAGGTGGTCGTTGCAACACAAAGGAAATAATATCTTAAATCCTTTAAAGGTTCAACTACCAAAGTTAATGACAGTCTACAATGAATTCCCTGAACTGGTTTTAAGAAGCATTCAATTGTAGATTATCTGAAGCAGCACTTTCATTAATGAGCTAGCTCTCGATAGCGGCGAACGCCTTGAAAACTTTAGTGTTCCGCTCACTTGAACTGCCTCAGTCATCTCTAACCGTATTCCGGTCCTTTCTTCCTCGCGTATTATTGTTGTCTGTAGCCTTTACCTTTGTAAAGATGCTGCTGTCAGTCCCCGTCTATTCTGTAACACTTTTATTGATGACCTGTGAGTGAATTGCGTTGGAGAGAATGGCTACAGACGGGAGCGAATTTTTTTTTTTCTTCTTCTTCTTTGGCAGCGACACAAGACGACAGATTCAAGAATGGATAACATTGTTGGTTGTCTCCTTTGGAAAAGAAGTTGATGAAGAAGCCAAAAAAGTAGAGGTTTCTGGGAAAGAGAAGATACGGCTGGGGAGAAGGAGAAAGAAATGGAGAAGAAGATAGGGTCTGAGATACAACAACGGGTGCGAATAACATTGTGTTTCTTCTGGCGACCGGGGGCAAGTAAAGAAAATATAATGGGAATGAAGATAGAGTGGGGATTAAAGAAATGAATGCATGAAAGCAGCGATGTGCTGCGACAAAACGCCACACAAAGGAATAAAATCCTACGTTCTGTGAATAATATACACTGAGTACTTCAAAATAGTCGATCATTTTAGTTATTTAGTAGAATTATATAACTGCATTTTTAATGTCACGTAAAGAAAAATTATTTCTGAATCAGAGATTAATCAATTTTTGCATCATAAGTTGAGAATCCATCTCATTAAGTATATATATAAAAGCTTAGGGGATCACCACACACACACCCACACACCCCTCCACCCACCCACCCCTCCACCCCCCACACACACATACACACATGCACAATGCTTTCATTACACACTATGGCCGCCAAAATTATCCAATTAACCAATTAATATTTTGATCAGTAGTTGTAATTGTAATCTTAACATGAATTGGTGCTCGTCCAGTAGAAGATCCGCCGCACGGCTGTTCTTGCCTCGACCGCAAGCACTGTGACATCTACCGAAACAGTCATTTTGCCGCAAACATTTTTGGTTCTCATAAATACAGTTAAAATATAATGTTCCTAAGCATATGTCTTAACCGAAGAAATGTTATAAATGTTCGTTTTCTATTTACACATTCATCTTATCAGTAAATACTCTTCAACACTTACTCAGTTCAAGATATTTCGTATTTCCTGATGAATTACCCTATCTGATAATTGTGCTTTATTTAATTACTTGCTAGGTGTGTGACCGGTAGTAAAGTCTTAGGTCATTTCAAAACGACACCGAACGATTATAGCCGTTGCGTAGTTAATAACTTTAACGAGTCCGAATTTCGGTGTCGCACCTTCGAAATTCTATTAGGTATAATTTTATGCAGCATTAAATATTACATTATTTTGTGATTAGGCAGCGTAGGAACCAATTGTGTTTGAACCTCAAAAGTTGTTATTGGGAAGCACCAGCCACGAAAACAAAACAATTGCTCTTTATCAGTGACCGTAGCCTCGCTTTCAGGTATTGGGGCAAAGGGCAGTTACTTGCAAAAAGTTGAATAATGACTCGGGCAGTTCCAAGGATGCTCATTTTGCTTTGATCTTAATTGTACAGTGCTTTCCAACAGTTACTGTAAAATTAACAGCTTCTTTTTAAGCTACACATGCTGTATTCCTGTGTGGGGTTGATAGTCCCCCATCAGGCACCTCCCTGGGTGGTGGATAAGGGAAAGCTCGTCACATGTTCTCATGTGAAGGGTACTGGGGAAATAAAATACCCAGAGCGAACCAAAACTATCAGGGCGGACCAGGCTCTTTAGCTGTGCTGAAAGCAACTGGTCTAGGAGAAGGAAAACTCCAAAATAAAACCCAATGACAGACGGCCCAACAAGCCACTCGAGGTGTATTTTATGCAAGCTCAAAGTACCAGAAATGAAGAGAGCCGGACGGATTTAACAATGATGACCCTAGGAAGGCAAAGGAAAAAACGAGTTTGGAAATACAATTATATGAGAATAGGTAGCTGGAATGTGATGTCATGGAATAATAGAGATCAAGAAATCATAATGGAAGTTAAGGAAAAACTATTGAATGTGTGTGCCTTTTGAGAGACGAAGAAAAAAGGTAAAGGAGTTATACCTTATGAAGATTATCTTTTCTATTATAGTGGGGTAGAAATGGATAAAAGAGGAAAGGAAGGAGCAGGAATCTTAATCCATAATAAATATAAAAATGCAATTTTTGGATATAAATGTGTATCAGAAAGAATCTTAGTTATATCACTAAGAACTAAAAATTCCGTCTTACACCTGTTTAGTGTATATGCATCAGAGGATTGCAAACCAAAACAAGATAAGCAGACCTTTTATGAAATACTTCAAAATGAAATGGACAAGATAGCAACGACTGCACAAGTAATAATAATGGGAGATTTGAATGGTAGAATTGGGAACACAGTCATACCAGGAATTACGCAGAGATTTAATGAGGATGTATTAAATGATAATGGAGAATTACTAATAACTTTTTTTACAAACAATAACCTTAGAATAAACAATACATTCTTTGACTTAAAGCCTCAATATAAATACACATGGGAAAATACCAGAGGACAACGCTCTGCAAAAGACTACATTATATCAAATAAGAACATTCATCCAACTCAAATTCTAACTGTAAAAACTTTAAACTCAGCCAATCTAGGAACTGATCATAAATTACTTTTGGCAAAACTAAGAATCCAAGCACAAAAACGTAAAAGCGAAAGCCTGTAATTTATACCCAACTTAACAAAGAACTATAAGAAGATAAAAGTATACAATACTTATATCAAAAGAGATTGGAGGAAAACATGCTGAAGAACTGTATAAAGGAGGATGTGCAAATTAATGATAACTGGAAAATAGTTCAGAACACCATTTTGCAAGCTGCTTTTGAAGCATTGGGAGCCAGACAGGTAAATAGATCACATAAAAAAGCAAGAAGTAAACCATGGTTCTGTGATGAGGTCAAAGTCCTAGCTAAATAAAGAAAACTGCTTATCAAAGATATATGAGAATAAAACACCCTGATGACTATGATAAATATAAACTTATAAGGACTAAGGGACTTGTAAGGACTTGTAAGGAACAATATTGGGAAGCTTATACGAGTAATCTGGGACGAAATTTTTATGGTATGCAACGGCAGATTTGGAGAACAATTAGAAATCAAAGAATGGAAATAAAAGATTTTGTAACATCAAATAAAATTGAAGAAAATACCTGGGTGCATTATTTTACAGATCTCTATAATACAGAAAATGATTATGTGTATATTACAGATAGTAGTGTTCCTAAAGTGATTTTGGAAGTCTCTGAAGAAGAAATTATTACAACAATTAAAATGCTTAAAAATAGAAAATCTCCAGAAGAAGATGGTATAATAAACGAAATGATAAAATACGGAGGGGATAGACTCACATCGGAAATAATAAAATTAATTACACAAATATTCCAAAAAATTAAAATTCCAGTTGATTGGAAGACTAGTATTGTGATTCCTATCTTTAAGAAAGGCGATAAACAGAAACCAGAGAATTATAGACCAGTAAATCTACTTAACACCATACTAAAAGTACAACGAAACTAATTAATCAAAAACTATAAAAAATTATTTACCTCAGGATGAACAACAAGGATTCCGGCTTGGTAGATCTTGTACTGACGCTATTTTTATGATAAAGCAAGTAATACAAAAAGCTATTGATTATAATAAACCTAAATTTCTATGATTTATAGACCTCGAGAAGGCCTTTGATAGGCTGGAACTTAAAGATGTTTTAAACATTTTAGAAAAACATAATTTACCGAATGGATTAATTTTATTGATTAATGACATTTTACTAACAATTTTAATAGAATAAAAGTGGAAGGGAAAATATCTGATAAGATACCAGTCAGAAGAGGGGTTCGACAAGGAGATTCTCTTAGTCCATTACTATCCAATTTAGTAATGAATGAAATTGTAAAAGAGATCAATATAATGGATGGATATAAAATGGGACATAAAAACCTTAACAATGAATGCTAAGCTGACGATGTTGTGCTGATGGCAAACACTGAGGATGACTTACAGAGACTGCTGTATAGATTCTATCTTGGATGTAGAAACTATAACATGAAAATACCATTAACAAAAACGAAATCAATGACCATAAGTAAATTCCCCTTGAGATGTAAATTGGAACTAAAGAGGAAAATAATAGAACAGATAATGACAATAAGGTACCTGGGTGTTGAGTTAAATAGTTGGGGAGCACTGCAGAATGAAGCTACGTATCAAGCGAATAAAGCAGCGAGAATTGCAGGCTGCATAAATGATATTATATGGAAAACAAATATTTAAACAAAGAAACCAAGACTAGAGACTATAAAGTGATAATACGCCCAATATCCACCTATACCTGTGAAGTAACAGCGGACACTTAAAAAACGAAACAGATTCTAGAGACAAATGAAATGAACGTCTTAAGAATAATTATAGGAAGAACAAGAAGAAATAAAATAAGAAGTGAAGATATTAGAAAGCAATTAAACATTCAAGCAATAGGTGATTGGGTGGATAGAAGACGAAGCGAATGGAATGATCATGTATACCGTGTGACATCGGACAGAAGAGCACGTATAGCAAGAGACTACTTACCAGCTGACGGAAGATCTCCTAGAAGACCAAAAAAGAGATGGAAGGACTCCTAATTTCTGGAAGGAACAGACCGCAGGCTTATATGATGAGAAGAGAAAGAAGAAGACATGCTGTATTTAGTATTATTAAATTCAGTGAAATAAAATGCTTGTCTCATTGCATAAGGCATTTAATTTTGGTTAACGTTATGTACAATTATTTGATATTGTTCTCTGTTCTTTCATCATTTAATGCTTCCATCATCAGTTTCACTAACATTAAATTCACTCTAAACGGTTTAGGTTGCATATGTCCACCAGCTTATTTGCTATCATTGTTATAACGGAATTTTGGAACACGTTGAACGCTCATAAGGAATAATTAAGCGATAGCTTCTTTTAGTTAATTGATGGAAATTAATCATTTCTCCACTAAATAAATTCTTAATAGCAGCAAGCTAATGCGGATTATGTCGGTATGTTTACAAACAGTTACAGCACGCGGCACAGCGTGTGACCTATACCTGCGAACTCCGACAGCGTGAGGCACGCGTCCTTGTTCCTGTCAATGCCTAACCCACCACATTCTATAGCGAGTTTGTTTAGTGTGGCTATATTAACGGTAAAAACTATCTATGTGTGTCACATAGAAGCTAAGCAACTACTTCTATATGTTTGTAAGGAGTCGTTTTGAAACACGTTGTATATAAAACCAGACTGGCACCCAAAGTTAATTAGTTGCTCATAAAACTGTACGAGCAAATTGTCTCTGTTCCTATCTCCGTTTACTGTTTGTTCAAAATATCTATTATTGTTGTATATACATTTACCGCATACTAATTTTCAAATTATGCAAGGGAATTTCGTGTACAATGGCATTTCATAGCTCAATATAGACAAAACTTTGTATTTTGTATTTATAAATCAATTATAAGGCATGTCAAAGATAAGGTTGTAAAGAATTTATCATGCTTTTGTTATCTCCTAAATGGTTATTTCATCCTGTTTTATAAAGAAATAATAAATGTAGAATACTTTTTCTACCAATTAACAATTTAAATTCTTTATGAAGCTTACTGGAAAATGATGGTGTTACGTGTTTTCCAAATTTAAAATTAATTAAATTAATTAGCAGTATATTCATATTTACTTTCCTTGTGTTTTGTGTAGTGCTACGTTAGGTGAAACGTATTTGCGTGCCATTACATATTATCAGTATTTCGGTTCATTTAAACTGCTAATGGCAATCTTGTTTTCTGAAAGATGATATCATTAAACTTTATGGACGAAGTAAATCTGAGCAGCAAGTATCACAGTGGACTGTAAAAATGCAGCAGAAATCGGATGCGTAAAATTGATTTGACTTCTTCTAGCATTACTCTTTATGTTTACATAGCTTCTGAAAACTTATTACGAAAGATGACCTAATATTTACAAGTTAAACTCTTGTAGAGGTATATTCATTACATATTTTGTTGCCATTACAAGGGGACAATAAAAAGCAATTCACAAATGGATGTGACAAAGTCGGACGCTCTATACTGGCCCCAGCATGACACAAAGGAAAGAAACTGAGGTCAGAAATAAACCGTGTATATTAACGATATCAAATTCGTTTGTGTAAAATCGCTGTTCTAGCTGGGCTCGAAGGGGACTATGAGCTATTATGTGTTTCAAATGGAAAGGTGTTTGTCCTTGAGCGCTACTGGATGAGCAGCCTGGGAATCCTGCAGTGTTGTATTACATTCCCGCTAAGTGGTTTGTAACGAGCGCCAACCTAATCAATCTGCATGAAATACTATTCGCGCTAAGACAAAAATTCAGATTTTGGCGAAACTGATACATATGGAATGTAGAGAGTATGTAATGTGTCTAACATAACCATGAAAGCCGCATATTTTTAGCTCAAGTAGTTTTTCTAATACAAATAAATAAACCACTATTACCTGTATTATAACAATAAATCGCGACCTAAGCACTATATGAATTTGCCATGTATGCGTGTACGTATATTTGTAATTACTCAGAACTGAAACGTATATGTTTGACATGGCGTGATAAAAGAATAGCTTTAAATAATCCAATTCGAGCGAGAGGAAACAATAAATTTGCTGCTGCACTAGCAGAACGTGTCTGGTCACATTATATATTTGTCTATGAATGGTTCGTAATCTCTATTTACTCTAGAGTTCAAAGTGGTTGATGTATGTGTGCATGTACATGCACTTTTAATTACTCAGAACTGAAATTTAAACTACTGACATAGCGGATAAAAGAATTACTGTGAATAAGTCAAGGTGTTAAATTAGAGAAAGAGCAAACACTTCATTTCCTGCTTGCCTGTGGAATGCCGTATGTTTATGGTTATCAATGAATGCTGGATAAGAAATGTTTATTTACTCTGGAGATTTCATTCAGTTGTTCTTTACACAACAGTAGAGTAACAGTTAAATAGTGCAATTGCTTCTTGCAGTGAATTTAGTGGCGAGTCAAAAAGGCAGGTATTACGACGTCAGGCTCGAAGTATTATTTTTAAGCTGTACACGTTCTTCAGAAAATGTACCGGAAGCAGAAGCTAAAAATGAGTTATTGCAAAGAGTTCTTCCGTTTAAAAACACGGAAGAAGTGTATCAGCTGGATGAACTTCCAATTGAAATGGGTCACGAGTTAATACGCTTCCCACCTTACCACTACCAATATAATCCAATTGAGTTGGTGTGGGCTCAAATAAAAAGGGGGACTGCAAACAGAAATAATACCTTTAAACTGACGACGTTAAACGACTTGTTTACGAAGAAATTAACAAGGTAACACAACATGAGTTGTAAAACTGCGCGAGGCATGTAGAAAACCTTCAATAAGACGATTTTAAGAAACAAATAGCACGTGACGAGATTTTGGAACCTGTAATCATAAATATGCAAGACCCAGACGATGAAGACAGTCACAATGACGAATTGTCTCTTAAGGGAAGTGACATTGACAGCCATATGGATGAACTATTGGCCCTTCCATTGGGTTGGAAAAACAGGTAATTCATAAACTATAATTAGTCTTGTTATAATTTTAAAATATACATAATTTGCGAAAATGCTTTTTGAATGTCGATTTTGGCAACTGCAACATTGCAAAAGTTTGTAAAATACAATTTTCTTACCCTTACGTCTGCGTCAAGCAGACCTGCATGTTGTATGAGTGTGCGAGAGAGAGGGAAATATAAAAGGAGTGGGGTAACAAGCTGGCAACGCTGAGTGTGATACGGCATCTGATTAGCTGGACTCCAGAACTCTTACCATTTGAAACACGTAATAGTTGAAAGCCTCAACCTCGTATGCAAGCGAGTATAGTCGCACTGCTCGAATCGTCACCATGGATTTATTTTTGGTAACAGAGACCTTTCAGATAACGCACTGATTATTCTTGTAAGAGTGAGAGGGGTACTGACGGGCCTCCCGGTCGTGTGCTAAGCACCAATGAATGCATCACTTCAGTCAATGGAATTCGCAGGAATCACAAATGATAGTATATGTTCACTCCACGTTGAGTAATCAGTGCGTTATCTGAGATGTATCTAGTACCAAAGATAAATCCATGGTAACCGTTCGAGCAGCGAGACTATACTTGTCAATATTTCTTTTTAAGCCGATCCCAAACCATATGCCTACACAAGAAAAATTCTTAGAATCCTTGGATGCGTAGGCTTCAACGGTCTATGACTTGATGAGTATTCTTAGCTTCCGGTGAAGGCCACGTCATCTTAGTCATACTTGCCAACGTTGATCATACTTGGTCATACTCTCGTCCAGACAAGAACCCAGAAGAAGCTCACATGATGAGCAAAGCGTTGGAAAGTATGGCGAAGATGACGCGGCCTTCACCGGAAGCTGAGGATACTCATCCTAGAATCCGTGTGTCTTCTCTCCTGATGTTTAATTAATATTCAACACTGCACAAAACTTCTTCCGAGGAAATTTAACTCATATTTTAGTTTATTGATGGAAATTCATCATTTCTTCACACTAGCCGTATAAAGGCTAAGGTTTCTGATAGCTAGAGTCAACATGAAAAATCCAATGCCATGGCCGGCATTTGAAACACGGATATCCTGGTTTCCGTCGAGTCGCTCTAACCCATTGAGCTACCATGGCCATCGTGCCGTCCTGGCATTAAATTCTCCATTTGACTGAATATATCTTCCCGGTAAACTACTAGGGGCTCTCGCATCCGAGATGCACTGTTTGTGGTGACTTACTATCGTAAGTACTTGAGCCCCAGCCTTCATCATTTAATTCTTATTATTTTAGTTAATCGATGGAAATTAATCATTTCTTTACAATAGCCGTATATAGGTTTTAGATAGATAGAGTCAACATGAAAAGTTCAATGCCATTGCCGGGATTTGAACCACGGATCTCCTAGTAAATGCCTTATACATAAGCTGTATTTTAATTTTTTTCATTAATGAGTTTTATATATATATATCTCAAGTACTATATATATATTTATATATAGTTTAAATGATTTATTATATTTTATTGCATAAAAAACTGTTAGATTGAACTCTTCTTCCATTGTTGGACTGAAAATAAAACGTTAGAAACTTTTGAGACAAACTTTTCGAAAAGTGTTTCACATAAAACAGTAGTTTGGGATATTTATTGGAAATCTGGATGACACTTTCTGGAGCATACTCAGCTTAAACACCAATTTTGATACTTATTCTGTTGTTAGTCTTTCAGCTATAATCTTCACTGTCACATACACGGTTTTTTCTGTAAGGGTTGTTCTTTTATCGTGCCTCAAAACATTTATTATCTGTGAAAACTCGATATCAAATATTTGCGTCTATTACAGTGTCTTCTCTACTTACTAGGTGTGCGATACAGAAAGTAATAGTTCTATAAAAGGGAATTAACTATCAGTTCTTTTTGTTCCAGAGAATAAAACACTGTCAGACCATTCTGCCTCCAACCATTATCCGCCTGTTTCGTGATCCTCTTCTTTTCCACCTTTAGCTCGATAATTCAAACTATTCTAAGACGTACCATTGATATCCATTCTACAGGCATATTCATATCATTGTCTCCCATACTCCTCTTATCGGTTGGTCCTAAGTTCAAGCGTCTTGGCTCGTGTGTGTGTGTGTGTGTGTGTGTGTGTGTGTGTGTGTGTGTGTGTGTGTGTGTGTGTGTGTGTGTTTCTTTTTACTTTAAATGACATATTTGCGTGCAAAATAAAAATGTTCAAAGGTTTTGGCAATGCATTTCAAATTAATTCCTTAGAGACTTTATGCACCGTGAAACCGTGTCGACTTCCTATGATTACACACAGTTTGTTTTTCATAGATCAATGAAATAGAGTATTAAATCGATAACAAAGGGAATTCTCAACACTTGTATTTTTCTCAACTTATAGATCCGAAACATGCGGTGCTTTAAAATTGTTCACGTGGAACATTATGAAGTATTAATAAACTTTATATAATTAAGTTTCCAGTAAAATCTGCTCAATACTGCTTTTCCCTTTATTATCCTTTTATTTACATTACTTTAAAGAGCATAAATTTGCTTGAAACATTAAAAGAACAAGTTAAATGAATACTAAATGGACTCCGGGTAAACAGAGCTGAGATTTACTGGAAAGTTTTATTCTTAAGAAAATCCGTGAAAGCTCTTCCTGCAGGCACTTCGCTACAACATAAATTCTAAGTTGGAATTAAAATGAACATGCCACATTTATACCCAAATAGACATGAACATAGACATTTCATTTCGATCTTTTAACATAAGTATTGCAAAGCTTATGTTTTCATAATAGTATAACTTTCTTTAAATGTTTGGTCAAAGAACACTGTTTCATACCGAATTGGATTCCTCGAGAAAGCATGGTGTATTCCTCGTGGTTCTGAAAGACAGAAAATCACCTGAACCCAATACATATCCGAAGTCTTACGACCATTCTCATCACGTATCGAATACTCCAATTTCTTTCTGTTTCTTTTCCTAAAATCTCTGACCTCTTCCTTTTATGTTTTATTGCATACGCTATTTCTTCATATACTGAACATGTGAAGGCTCGTATCTATTTCATAGAAAGAATATATCCCCTTTAATTAAGCCAAATAATTTATGTGAGGAAAAATGTAAACTTGATACCTTTTGAAAATATTAACAATAACCTGAGTTCATTATTAAATTTCTCCAATGTGAGAATTATGTTATTAGCACTCCTTGTCCGCCTCGGATGGTAGCATGTCTGCCTCACGTTCAAGAGGTCCCGAGTTCCAATCTCGGTCAAGGTGAGTTGCCTGAACAAGGTTTTTCCGGCGTTTTCCCTTATCCTGAAAGACGAATGTCGTGTAGCTCTAAGCTCCAAGGACCCTGGACACATTTGAGTATCATTTCAACCATTTCATTCACCGTCCGATACGACTTAACGTTGGAGGACGTAAAATTAAAAAATAAAGCACTCCTACTTTAAGAGAAGTTCATATGATAGTTAATCCAGAAATAATAAACAAGTAAATTAAAATGTACTATTCTTTTAAATTCCGGTTGAATAATTGGAGCTAACATGAGTAATACTCTGAAACCAGACATACAAATTTAAACTATTTTTGGTTGTATTGAATAAGTACATTCATTTAAGAGCAAGAATGGCAGAACTAATTGTGAAATTGGATAATGAATATACAATAGATTTTACTTAGAGGGAAAAGTGAGTGACTTTATAAATTTAATTTAAATTAAAGCAAGCATACTTCATGCCTATAGAAGTATGGTTTCAACAAGCCTTATTTGCTCTAAGTTATAAAACAAGACAGAAAATAGCCCTACAAGAAAACACTCCCACACAAAAAGGGATAAACGTATTCAAATATAGGAATTTAAATAAGAAAAATATAACTACAAAAATGTTATAGAGCATAAGGATGTACTATTGCTCTGCCATATACATATATTGCTCTGCCATATATTGCTCAGCCAAATACACTTAAAACGAAGAAACACAATATATTAAACAGTACTTGAGAAATGAAGCTAAATAAAGAACCATCTACTCTCACCACCACCCTCACCCCAATCTAATGCCAGCCTTCTCAGATCTTAGTCGTATCGTGAGGAGTAGAAAATCTTGTATACCTTTCACTTTCCGCAAGAGCGGGTATTAAGTTTCCGGGAGCCAGAACTATGGACTCCTAGTACTCTCACAATTACCAAAACATTGGGTTGGACTCGGCAGCAGTTGTTCCCGGCACCCATGGAAAATCGGCTGTTTGTACGAAGCCCAGAAAGGGTTATAAGGCCCCTTAATGTCCTTCAGTATCAATCTAAAGAGTTGTTGGACGGCGTGATGGTCACTGTTGCCCCCAATGAGGGTTGCCCCTTTGGTTTGACGTGTGTAAGAGTAGCACATCCGTATACATCTCTGTGTGAGCAGGGCTGGTTGTTTATAAAATCGGTACGGACCCATATGACAAACCAACAAAGAATAGCAAAGCCGGTGGTAACTTCCTGGACAGAGGAGCTGAATTGGGTATGAGTCTTGCTTGATAGATTTTTCTGTGCAATCTCAAACGCCAGTAGCGTTACCCTAAACTCTCCAATAGAGATGTCAAACGATTGCCGTAAACATTTTCCCTTCATTGCTCATCACCCCATTGTTTGCCAAAACTTAGCATCAGAAACCCTTTTGCTTATGCATCAGCCAGATTCACAGATCATTTTCAATTGTAATGTTTATTGTTAGGAATCGGGTGTTTCTAATGAGTTTGGTCTCAGTTTTAATTATTTCTCCATATTCCTTCACTCAGATTTTAGCCCAGAGTGTTCTTGCAAATACATATTGTGTCTAATTGTGTAATTTATGAACTTCCATCATTACTAAAGGATTCTTAATCTTTCTCCACATACTTAGTCCAGCACCCTCACCAGCCACTCAAGTGTAGCCAATCTTCACGATTTTCCAAGACAATAATTAATATTTAAGCACACTTCGAAGTTTCTTCAATCACAGCTGTAGCAGACCTCGCTAATTAGCCACACAGCAAACAGTTAGGCAACTAAATTACTTTTCCCAGGAAGACTTGCTTAACATAAAGACAATATTAAGAATTAGGTTATTCTTCCGCTGTAGCACCATTACTCTTTTAAACTCCAATGATGAATTTATTTAATACATTTCATTCTTTAATTTCATTAATTCATTTTATTTACCATAGTCACTCTACAATGATCTAAAATACTTTTATTGCTAAGCAACGTCTTTACCCTTATAATTGTAATTTTGTGCAGTTCCATCTATTTCAAATAATCAGTACCTTCTACTCGTATAAACACTTTCTACTATGCATGCAAAAGAAGAGAAGCATTGGAGGAAAAATTCTGTTTTCCTAAAGCTCTGTCCAACATATTTCAACTTATGTAATGGCCTCATAGTTTTTAAGTATCCTTTGATGATGTGAGAATTCTGGTGACAATGCTTGAGTAAACTTTTAAATAATTATGGCAGGTTAAATTTCAATCATTGGTACTTCTTCTAATGTGTAAAGACTATCATACAATGAAGCACAGAATTAATATAATTTTGAGCCGAGCTAATCCTCAATGCTCCACTTATTGCTAGTATTTACCTAGGACGCGTTTCGTTAGGATCGTCCTAACATCGACAACAGCTGATATTAGGAAGATCCTAACAAAACGCGTTCTAGGTAAATACTAGCAATAAGTGGAGCATTGAGTATTAGTTCGACTCAAAATTATATTATATTAACTGGTACTTCTGTTTAATACCATGGCTAACATGTCATAATTTTCAGCTGACACCTCTGTAAAATTAAAGGAATAGTTATTCAGAGATTTTGACAGTAACTGCATACCCTTCTGTATTATTTTGTGAATGGCGGGTAACAAATATCACAAGACGGATTGTTGCTTTTTAAACTCTGCCTTCTGTTTTCTGAAGGGTGCATCGTGACCATTTTGTTTCATGTTCTAAGAGAGCAGAAAATTCTACATTACGTGCAATAAAAACGATTATTTTCTACTTTATGGAATCTAAACTATAGGCCACATCTTATATGTTGTTTTATAACTCCAATGTATGTGTATTCAAACTGAGAGCTTTGTATATAATTTTAATCGTTAGGCAACTTATGAAATGAAACCTCATGTATAGCCATGTGTCCGTTAGAACAGAATGTAATTTCAATGGTGAAATAATCATAATCGTTTGAGTGATATAGTGCGATCCATATAAACCTGAACCATTTTATAGGCATAATTTCCCTTTGAAAGCTCATAGAATGCAGAAATTTGTTTTAATGATCTCAGTGACTCTGGGAGAATTGGCAACACTGATAATTGCTGACACTTGACAGTCTTAAATGGGATCGTTGGTCCCATTTTCTTTTATACGACTGTATCAAACGACTTGGAGCTGCTAGATGATATCCAATTGAGAAGAGGTTATTTCCAGCAAGGTGGAGCATCGTGCCATACATCTAATGACACAATGGAACTTATAACCAGTTTCTTTAATAATTGAATAATCTCTAAAAGTCTGTGGCCCCCGAGATCCTCTGACCTAACCTCAGCGAATTTCTTCTTGTGGGGGTTTCTAAAAATAGAATGTACAAGAATAGGTCATGGACAGTTGATGTCCTCAAGGAATCCTTTCGAACCGAAATAAGTAACATTGGCGAGGATGCTCTCCGTAAAACTTCAGAGAACATGGTGAGACGAGTGCAAACATGTTTAGATGCTGGTGGAGAACATCTCCAACAACTTCTCTGAGATACAAATAGTGTAATGTAATCTCCCAATTGTATGACATTCTCCCAAAATTTATGACATATTGAAATGACTGAGGTTTATGTGGATCTAACTAGATATACACACCCACACATACACATGCACATTTTCATTCTTTATAAAATGTGTATAGATATTTAAATTTGAGGAAGAAATTGGAAAGACCATATGACATACTAGAAAGACCATTTTTCAGTGGCAAGTGCTATGGGTCGTTACAGGAGTTGATGTGAAGTGCAACTTAACCGATATTTATTCTACGACGAGGAAAACTAGGCCAAAACTTTATCGCCAGGACGTGCTGAAGAAGATACTTAAATATCGGTCACATTATCGCTGTATAAGGAGTAGAGGGCTCTGCTAAAGCATCACTTATCTCCAGGCCCACTTCTCGAACCTTCATACTGTGAGCATTAGATAGTTCAATGTATTACTTTGTATGAGACCAGCTGGAGAAGACGGTGTACCAGTAAGGGAAAAATCTACGACATCGTATCTTATAAGCAAACGTATAAGCAACTTCTGAATCCGACGTTCCTGGAGGCCGTTGCTTTCTCTTATGTACGTGAGGGCTATAGGTTAAACATTTCAAACATTTCCACTTGAGGAAAAACAATATAATAGAAGTTTCCAAGAATATAAAATAACTGCCATATCTTACATGGAAATACTTTTCCTTTTTATTTTAATTTACAACCTCTAACGTTAAGTCATATAAGACGATGTCTGAAATAGGTGAAATGATGCTCAAATGAGTCCGGATTCTGTACAGCTTAGAATTACCAGAAATTCCTCTTTCAGAATAGAGGAAAACCCCGGAAGCAAAACAAAAAGATATCTATTTAAGTAACACTGACCGAAAATCCACTAGGGACCTCTTGAACTTGAGCTAGAGGCGCTTTTAATACAGTGTAGAGACGGGTACAGAAGTGCTGCCAACAACATAATTGCAATTACTATTTTTAAGCTATCTGGTAACTTCAATTAGATAGCACATGCATTTTATATACACATATATCATTTTAACAGCAGTGTATTAGAATATGATATAATGCATAGAGTCAACATGAAATATTCAATGGCATGGCCGGGATTTGAACCACGGAATTCCTGGTTTTCTTCCAGTCGCTCTTACCCATTGAGCTACCATGGCCAACGTGCCGACCTGACATTAAATTCTCCAATCGACTGATATATTTCCCCGGTAAAGAACTAGGGTCTTTCGTATTCGAAATACTCCGTTTGTGGCGACTTAATATCGTAAGTACTTAAATCCCAGGCTTCATCATTCAACTCTTATTATTTAAGTTAATTGATGGAAATTAATCATTTCTTCAAACTAGCCATGGTTAAATATATGGTATAATGTTTCATAAAAGTTCTAAAAATTAAGCTTACATAAAATACATGCACAATATAACCTGGTGACCAGATTCATCATGCTTAGAGTACTTTACATTTCAATTTATGAGTGAATTATAAATTCAAAAAGTCCTAATTTACTTTATGAATTAATTATTACTATGACAAAGACGATTATTATCATATTATAGTTATTATAATTATTCTACCAAAGGTTTATAGCCAGGAGACCTGAGTCAGCGAGTAAATCTTAGGGTCTGCAATCTCATGTATTTGTACAGGAGGCATAATACAGCACGGTCAATGTTAAATTTTACTGTACTGAATTTGTAATGTAAACTGTACAAATAAATATCAAAATATCGAATATAATTATTAAAAATTATTACTATCATACTACCATACAACCATACAACCATATAGTTTCTCAGCCTCGCAGCCTCTCAGCCTCTCAGCCTCTCAGCCTCTCAGCCACACTGCCACACTGTGGAAATGAGTTAGCAGACAAACTAGCGAAATCCGCTGCTCTAGATGGAGATCTGCCCAATAGCTACAGTTTGATACCTAAATCTGTAATTATTTCTGAAATACAAGAAACAGGACACCAGGTCTGGCAGAATAGATGGAATGCCACGGACAAAGGGGCACTCAGCAAATTATTTTTTCCAACAATAAAAGATAGGCTGAAGAGAAAGATTCCTTTAACACCAATTTTCACAGCAATAATTTCCGGCCACGGAAAAACCAAAGCTTATTTACACCGATTCCATATAGTAGACGATCCAAAATGCACATGTAACAGCTCCCAACAAACCGTAAACCATTTAATATACGAATGTGTAGACAAAAGTCAACAAAGAGCCAAGCTAATACAAGATGTAACTCTAAATGGAAGCAAGTGGCCAGTAACCAACGAGAGTCTTGTAAAACACCACTTAAAAGCATTCTGTAAATACATAAATTCAATTAACCTGTAAAGATATGTAAATATGTATAACTTGTGAAATGAACTGCTAAATGATCTAATGTAATATTAACATGTAAATATGTACAATTTGTAAAATCAAATGTTGGAAAAATGTAATGTAATGCATGTAATACTACCATGTAGTGGGGCATGCTGATTGTTATCAATAAAGAAAGAAAAAAAAGCACTGCCACACTGCCACACTGCCACACTGCCTTACTGCCTTACTGCCTTACTGCCCTACTGCCCTACTGCCTTACTGCCATCATCATCATCATCATCATCATCATCATCATCATCATCATCATCATCATCATCATCATCATCATCATCATCATCACCATCATCATCATCATCATCATCATCATCATCATCATCATCATCATCATTATTACAACTCTACTGAAAAAATGATCAACACTGAGTTGTCAACAGTAATCTGACTAGTGGTTTTGATTTATTCGGAGAAAATCAAAGCTTCAGTAGTATTTAATTGAATATAGGTTACAATAATAAAATGTAATACAACGTTAATTTAAATCACTTAACTAACAGACTGAACTGACTCTATATATTGCTTCTGCTGAACCTAACTTTGGAATATTTATGTGAAAAACATAACAATTGCAAACAAATTAAAAGTTATTAAACTGGTATCATAAATAACCAAATGTTATGAGGTGATAAATTTGCGAGACAATAAAAGATAATTGGTGGAAACATTTCATAATGTAATATGGCTCAAAAGCAGTATAATATAAGGAGACGAATAGTCAACGTAAAACATGTACTGTATTGACTGTGAAGTTTTATTTTAAAAAATAACATTTAGGAACTTTGGAAAGCGTATATAAAGTACTAAAATAATTATAAATACATGTACAAAAGGATGTATTTGCTTTAAAGTCAACAGTTTATGTATGTGCAGGGTAATGTTTGTGTAATGAAAGTATGAGTTCCAAACAGTATCAACTGCTTAAAATCAAATTCTTACCATGGTCATATTTTCGGAATGCTACTGGTATTCATATTAACTAAACGGACGAAATGTAGACGCCTTTAACACAAGGTCCCATCATCGGGCTGGACTACCTTGATGCGTAAGGGTTTCCTTTTAAAAGGTGTATGAAAATGAATTTTTATGGAAATGTGCCCAAAAATACGTAGGTTCCATGTCCAAAACTCTTTTAATAAATCCAGTATCAAGAATAACTCGTCTAGAGTATATAATTTGGTAAAGCATTGGGTGATTAGATCTTGACACATATGTCACTGTTTCATTAAATTTACTGTAGATGAAGTATTTAGAGCACCCTCTTTTGTATATAAAGGTTCCTTGGTTTATAAATTCTTATTGGAACAAATGAAAGATTTTGGCATCACATTTGGATATGTTCACATTTATACTCCAGTTGGTGCGTCAGTTCTCAAGTGTCAGAGGGGCAGTCTGGTTACGAGGGGTTGCACTACAGCGGATTGGGTCACAAACATAGTGCCATCTGCATATATAAAGTAATTTGCAGATTTACGTATATAGATAAAGGCTGGTCTCTTTTACTACCATAGCCCACGCAGCACAGTAGCTATTGTGTGCTGTGGCCGCGCCGTTTGCTGAGTAGTTAGATCACTCAGCTCTTCGAAGGTGGCCCAGGTTCGTTACCAGGTGACAGCAAAGTGAAATATGTGGTGGATAACACGGCACTGGGGTAGGTTTTCTCCTGTATCTTCGATTTCCCCCGCCATCTCATTCCACCGGTGCTCCATCTTCCTCTTATTAGCATTCGTGTCACCGCCATGTAGTATAAGCGGACGTTAAACACTAGACAGCTACCATGCAGCTGTGTACAGGTATACGTTGGCAACGCCAAGCGCAGCATAAAAACCTGCATCAAGGAACACGAAAGCAACTGCCGATTGGGTCAGAGACAGCGGTAGCCGAACATGCTTTGTTAGTGGGCCATGACATTAATTTTCAAGAAACTGGACAACATGGCTTACTACCACGCACAGGTATACACATATAAACATAAAATCAGTTTTAATAGAAGAGAAGAAGTAGCACGCCCATACAAAGCCTGGATGCCAGTGCTGGACAGCACAAACCCTAACCTACAAAGAACCAACCAGAATAAAAGTATGGCAGCATCTTCAGCCGAACAGAGATTGCTGAACGAGTGAGCAATAGGAGCCGAGTGGGCGGTTGCTCATTCCTCTATATACAGTTCAGGCACTCAACTAAACGCCAGTCTCTGGCGGGCCTCCAAAGTGCTATAGATGCCTGGGGTTTAACCACTCCAGTCTCTTCTGCCACCATAATCCTCGCTGCCTGAGATGAGGTGGCACCCACATTAGAGAGAACTGCCCCTTGCCATCATGGAAGTTCCGAGCTGTGCCAACTACAAAGGGGAGCACATAGCCTACTATGGAGGCTGCCCTCCCAGGAAGGCCGTTATTGCATCTAGGAGACCAGCTCCAGAGCCAATAATCCAGAACGCCCGTTCTGAGCCTCAAACGGATGGGGCAACCTCTTCCATAGCGCTAGCGCTTCAAGCGCCCAATTCCAGCCGTGCTCCATCCTTTGCTGAGGTGGCACTCAAACCAGCCAATGTCTCAACTTCTTCACGAGGTAAAACACGCAAATCACGTAACACGCAATCACACACAGCTCCAGCCCCAACCAGTACCATTCGCCGTTGGGGAATCCTCGAGGATGGAGACGTGTGGAAGGTCATTAAACGCCTTCGGAACCGCCAAGGACCACCAAATTTCCCTCTCCAAGACACCCAAGGCCTAGCCTAAAATTCACAGGCCAAAGCAATTGTGTTTGCCGACTACCTCAAGAGAACCGTGATGCCTAGAGAAGACCCTCAGTACCCAGCCTTCTCTAATCGCGTTAGGCAGGAGGTTCGTCGATACTTTCGGCATCCACCGGCTGAGGCGTACGAACTTCCAGTTATCAGACCTAGTGAGTCCAGGGCGTACTCCAGCGTCTCGAACCTAAAAAGGTGGTGGGACATAATGCCAATCATGCTCCGTCACCTTTCCGTTAGGGCGGTGCTTTTTCTCACACGCGTCTTCAATATGTGTCTCGTTCTGTGCCACTTTCCAAATAAATGGAGAGAGGCTCTGGTACTATGCATCTTGAAGCCACGGAAAGATCCGGTTGATCCTGCCAACTACCGCTCCCTCAGCCTCCTTTCTGTTCTCTCGAAAGTTTTCGAGAGACTAGCCTTAGCCTTTTGTCCCCCCTATATGCAGACATTCAAGCCATCCCTCCTCACCAATTTGGTTTTCGTTCTGGGCATTCTACGTCACAGCAGTTGCTTTGGAGGCTGCAGCCCTGGGTTTTCAGGACAAGACATACACCGCAGTGGTCTCTTTGGACGTGGAAAGGGCCTTATCAACGACCTGGCATGTGGGGCTCCTTTACAAGCTCATCCATCTGGAGCTACCTACTCATATCACACACTTCTTCATTCATTTCTGAAACACAGGTTTTTCACGGTCTCTGTGGCTGGAATGACATCTACACGAAGGTCTATCCAAGGCGGAGTCCCCGAAGATTCTGTGTAATCCCCGACGTTCTATAGCGTTTATGTGGCTAACCTTTCCACTAAACAGCTCGTCAATATAGCACAGTATGCCGACAACGTGCTGTTATTTTGTACAAATAGAAATTCACGCAGGACCTTCACCCATACAACGACACCTCAGCCTCCTCCAAGAACGGTGTACGCTTTGGCCATTGTCCATCAACACGGAGAAAAGCCAAGCGACAATGTTCTTCAAGCTCTCGTTTTCCCACAAATTTACCCACCTTCACATACCTTAGGCAAAGGATTATGTGGGAGAATTCAACAAATACTTGGGAGTCAAGCTGGATAACGGCCTAGCTTTTCGGGAGCACATCTGGGAACTATCGCATAGGTCGTGCGATGCCCCGGCATCACTATACCCGGTGTGGTGGTCTGTGATGGCTGTTCCCCTGAAGTTGAGCCTTTGTCAGGCAATAATCCTCCCTATCATGCTCTACGCCTGTGAAGTTTGGGGCATGGTCGCAGGCTCATATCTAATACTACTCTAGCATGTACAGAATAAATGTCTTCGGTTATTTATTCTGTGTGCAGAAGGTTCCCCATGAGATAACTTCATGAGGCTTCATCCCTCTGTTATGTGGAGGATGAAATTAGGCGCCGTGCTTCCAAATTTTACGAGAGATTACCTGAAAATCAGAGCCATCTAGTTAGATCTCTTGGGGACTATTTACCACGCGAGCGTTGCTTAAAGTGATACCAGCTATCCCGCCTGGCTTGCGGACACTACCGGTAACCATAAAGCATCCATTCCTGCCTAAACAAACTTACAATCACCCAAGGTTTTTGTCTGAATACTTAAATTTCTGCTTCTCCTAGTTGATTAACATATTTACCAGCGGTGCACGACTGCCGTAGCACCCGAATCTTCAGTCGTTGAGGAGCAACATGCTACCTCCTTTCTTTCCACTTACTTAATTTTCACCCGACATCCTGCAACATTCACATCCCATCACTAGGTGGTTTAAGTCCTTCCGGAGTAGGTACACGACTTAACCCGCTTCGGGCTGTTCCACAGCCTGCCAACTGCTGTGTGTGTAAACGTCAGTCTAGTAGTGAACAGCCAGGACTGAATCTCTGAAGACGGCTGACGGAGCTATGGGCGAAACATTATATATGTTTTTCATCATCTAGACCATGGCCTTCAAGCCCGGAAACAACATTCTATTGGACTACACATTTAATTTCATTATTGTGTGCTGCTTCTCAGCTCCAGGGGATTCGTTTTGACGCTTTCTGACGCTAAGTAATTTCGCTTTCTATTCGGGGCTTACATTATAAGGAGCTGGCTAGTGCTGTACGAGATCGGGTAGTAGTCAGTTGACAGTTATGCAGAGTTCAGTGTCTGTTGTAGTTCAGTTGCGAGTTCTGACTTAGCAGTTCAATTGTGATTTGATTCAGCGGATCGTCTTGCTATATGTTTTGAATATGTGCAACAGTGTCTCGAGAGGGTGTGCTACTCTGTGAGCCTAAAGTGTTTAAAAATTAGTGCTCAGCAGCAGCAGCAACAGCAGCAGTGGTTTCTATTTGTGATATTTAAGTTACTAGTCAATCACCATATCTACCAAGGAACTAATAATATAACTTTACAATGTATAATATTATTCTTTATTTTGGAGGTGGCATCTTAAGCTGCTCTAGATGCGAGAAGAGTTATTTAATTACTTTTTTAAATTTGGATAAGTAGTCCTGAATAGCAGATCCTTTGAAATAATCAACGTATAAGCTAAATATATTCAACAATTGTATCATTTACAAACAAATATGTATCAACACGCTGCGAATACAAAAGCGCAATTATTATGAACAATAAATATACAAAAGCAAGAATATCCATAAATTTCGTAGGCTATTACCATCTTACACCACACAGCCAATTCCTTAATTGAGTTGAGGTATAATTATAGCCGTGCTCCGATTTCGTTAGTTTTACAGACACGCATTGATTGCCGATGATAATCACCATCAAATTGGATGGGCATTCTCATATACACCTCATTTGATAAATGATTGCCATGAAAACCGCGAGTTGTGTTCTATATCCCTCTTTTCAAGGGTTTCGTTTTCTGAAAATTAAGCCGCCATGAAATTCAATGCGGTATAGCATGATGTTGGACATCAATCCAGCTTTAAAATGATGCAATTAAGTTGAACCATACGTCGAAAAAGAGACGACTGGAGGTCGTAATTATACAAGTCCACAAAATGAACTGCCCAACATTCGCGACCAGCAACTGCATACAGTGTTCATTGTTTCTGAAAATAATTACGTGCTTTCATCCGTTGGACCAACATGGTCATCCAAAAATCCGACAGTCTAGTCTTACACGAGCAGAAGCTCAATAAAAACAACTATAATTAACAAAAGAGTGGTGGAATACTGTGAACCAAATAAGAATCGACATTTTTATGAACCTCGTGTCTCTTGTATCTGAACACAATAATACTGGTGTTACTTTGATGAAACATACAATTTAAAAATTACATGTTATGTTTATATGACTTTTTTTACCAAATACTACATTTACCTACATAGATTATACAGGTTACTCAAGAAAGTTTTTATTTTTTCTCCATACTTCCTGTCAATCGATGCAAATGCCCTTTTGCAGAAACAGTTTCTGTATACATTTATTGTAGGCGCAAGGGAAATACAAGGGATAGCTAGTATTTTAAAATTGGTCATTATGTGATGGCTTTAAATTCCGTACACTGATCAAGCAAATAAGTAATAATCAACACTTCAGTCAAACAGTATAACATAGCAATTAACGGATCAATATTTTCCGTGGACTAGGCTTCCTTTTACAGTTTTAATTGTTTTCAGTATTTATAAGTTATAGAAATGTCGTGAGAGATGAAGTAGCATACATAGGATATTCTTTAGAAAGGTCCAACATATGTTTTATTATTCATACAAATATTTTAAACAAAGAGTATTTCAACCTTTTAAATAAATAAAAATACGTTTAAAAAGTTCTATAATTACGTAGTTTGTGATTGGAGTACTTGCTCCATATTTATTCTTCCTAGGAGAAGCACTCAAATTGCATTCGCTTTACCTACAGCTTCTTGTCTCTTTCTGGTGATTTACAGATGAGTAGCCGGCAGTAATTGGCTAATAATAATTCTTTCTACCTTTCCTGGTACGTTTCTTCCATTTTCGATGTTTAAAGGAGTAAGGCTGCTCTTATAAAATGTGTTATCCGGCTTTTTGTCCGTGGTCGATTGGCTGATATAGCACTTGACGTTTCGCCCGTTTCTCCGCCGGGCATCTTCAGAAGTGAACTCGAGCAGGGCTACTGGAGTGACGTGCAAACAACAGAAATTGTTAGATTAAATTATTCTTCTATTGTAATAAACGCCACTCCACTAACCCTGCTCGTGTCAACTTCTGAAGATGCCCGGTGGAGAGACGGGCGAAACGTCAAGTGCTATTTCAGCCAATCAATCACGGCCAAAAAGCACGGATAACACATTTTACTGGATTAACGCCGGCCGTGAAAGCCTAAGGATGTACGAGGCTCCTCTTAGTGCAGTGGTAGAGGTCCTGTATTTGGCGCGGGGGAGGCGGGTGACTCTCAGTACCGCGTGAGATTTTTGCTATGCCAGAAGTTCTCGTTCGGGTCATACTCAGCCTTGATCCCAATTGAGCAACCATCCTCATGGAAAGGTGAAACAGGGAGAGCGTCGCTTTATGTCCAGGGGAGTCAGTGTACTGAACCCTGCCAACCTCAGCTTGTACTCCTCCGTGGAACACGGTGGGAGGACGCAGTGAGAAATGTAACCTCTCTACAGGGAAAGGCGCTAAGGATATTTCTTTTATTTATTGCGCTCCTTAACTGCTATGTTTTCAGCGCTCAGTTCTGGCCTAGGGAACATCACTGCGAAGGCGTGAACTGAGTAATTTCTGCAATTCCTACCTGTATATCTGCCAGCAACATACACACATCATGTGGAACTGGTTTTGCCTTTGCTTTTTCCCGGTTTTCCATTTAAGGTCGGGAAGGAAGAGGTAGGAGAGCACACTTTTTTTTTCTTTTTTGTAATTTACGTCCTACAACGTTAAGTTATCTCGGACGATGAATGGAATGGGTGAAATGATGCTCTAATGAGTGCAAGTTCCATAGAGCTTAGCGTTACCGTCTTTCAGAATAGGGGAAAACCCCGGAAAAGCTTTATCCAGGTAACGCACCCGGATCAACATTCGAACTCGGGACCTCTTGAACGTCAAGCAGACACACTACCAGAGAGTGCACCTTGTGAGTACTGTGCCCTATGCCTGATTATCATTGTAACTATCACTGTTGTCACTATCGTCACCATCATTAGTAGTTGTGTTAAGATAATAGATACATCAAAATAGCCAAAAATAACTTATTACATATAGCTACTATGGCCAACGTGCCGATATGACAATAAATTCTCCAACTGACTCGTATCAGTTCAATGGAGCATTTAATGTCATATCGGCACGTTGGCCATAGTAGCTCAATGGTAAAGCGGCTGGACGGAGACCAGAAGATCCGTGGTTCAAATCCCGGCTATGGCATTGAATTTTTCAGTCTGACTCTACGTTTCCACAATTTAGCCTACACACGGCCAGTGTGAAAGAACAATTACTTTCCATTATTACATATATTTAAATAAATGAATAGCAGATATAAAAGAAATAAAATTAAAGTTAAAACGTAATTTAAGAAATAATACTTATAATGACTTTGAGTAATTGATTTTAAAATGGCTAAATTTTCCTGTGAGAATGTCTCTTCTGATATATTTCGTTCGCAAGTAAGCAGCAGGACAATACTGACCGCCACTGTAGCACAGTTGATAGTGTGACTTGGTCACGTTCAAGGATCCCCCAGGGTGAGTTATCGGATAGGGATTTCCATGGTTTTCTCTTAGCCTGTAAGATAAATGTCAGGTAGCTCTAAGCTCTGTGGACCCTGGACGCTTGAGCAACATTTCAGTATCGTCGGATATAACTTAAGGTTGGAGGACTTTAAATTAAAACAAATGGAGTGGAATATTGTTTGTACATTTCACATTTACAAATAAATTCATCTAGTGACTAGATAAAAGCCTTGCATGCATTTTGGATTTACAATACGTTTTACGATCTGATTCAGTTCTCTCACTCTCGCTCTCTAACCCCATCTGTCTCTCTCTCTCTCTCTCTCTCTCTCTCTCTCTCTCTCTCTCTCTCTCTCTCTCTCTCTCTCTCTCTCTCTCTCTCTCTCTCAAAACTCTTACTACACGATACAGGTAGAAGATGAAATTATGGAAGCGTATGTTCTACTATGAAATCCGAAATATTTAGAGGAATGGTTTTCCAGATGGAAAATTTTGATTAAATGGTTATCCAATAAGCTGTGACTAAAGGGACTATATTCAACAAATGGTAACTGTGTTGACTTCTTCAGGCTCTCAGTTTTGTCACTGTCAATCTAGTTCAAGTTTCACCGAAATTACGTTTAGCCGACTGATGTGAACTAGTTCTACTGTTCACCGTTACTTCACTGTCCTTCGTGATAACGAAATACGCCCGACGTGACCTCTTCTGACGGACAGTAACACTCGCTGCGGAATCCAATACAAGACTAATGCTGTGAAGTAACAGCAGTTACTGCGCTTTACCAAAGGCGCCATCAACTTGCCTAGATAATAAATAGAGCTTCTATTTAAGTAACTCACGCCATGGCAGGGACTCGGTCAGACCTCACTCGCCACACTGAGCTACTTTCGAACCCCGCTAGATTCAATCACTTTGCGAAAACTCCCTTCTGATAGTCGTGGAAATTTCCCAGAACGTTGGAGATATCGAAACTTTTAGAAGGTTCTACCTCACTCTTGTTTAGGTTGGGCAAGGGCGCGATTTATCTTGTTTAATTTTTCGACTGCCTAGCATCGATTTCCAGGTAATCTCTGCGTCATACTATTGCTATAAATGATAATCCTTCTCTACCTTTGTTTAATATTCTATTTATTGTTTTGTGGAGTCGGTCAAACTAACTGTGCAGGGAACAAAAGGACTTGTTCTAAAGGTCACACAACCGTCAAATAGCTGGCCTGGTCTAAACACCAAGTTATTGAACATAACAAAGAAAAATTAACACTATTCATAACAGTATATATTACATTTTATATTTTAAAACATTAAAATGTCCAAAATTTACTTGGATGAGCTCTTAATCCTTGTGCCGTGTATGTAATATAAGTGTGTAAATATACCGTAGGAGAGGGAATCCGTCCGCTTCAGCTGCTGTTGTAGGAGCGCTGCGGGCCCTTAGCCCTCGTGGTACAGATGTATTATTTTATCTTGTAGCGTTCAGAGCGATGCGCAGTGGTATCTGGACAAGTCCACCTCAGAACGGTTGCACCTGGGAGGGGGGGAGGACAGGGCAGTTGCGTATCAGTTGCGAGCGAGTAAACAAGTGCAGAGCTACTCGGTAACAATACAGCTTGTTTCAAAATGTGCTTGTCTCCTGGTTCCAAAAGCGCATTTATAAATGACGCCTCCTAGCAGCAAATTAGGTAATAAAGTGCTGCATTTAAAAACACGAGAGAACCAATATCCATAGATTTATAAAAAAGAACAAATGGTCTGGGTCTGCTATAAAAATCTGGGAAAGGGTATCTGAGGCAACAGTTGTGTCTAAAAGCAGTTTAGGAGAGTTAAGGAAAGAAGAGCCATTGGTGCTAGTGCAACAACGTCCTTCTCTGTGCCCAGTAAACAAAGATTAAGAACATGCACAAAATCTAATTTGGATGTTTTAATTCAGAAGTAGTTAGGCGAACTGCGAATGATTTTTACCTAAAACAGGAAAACAAAGACCAACTTGGAAGATAGTACTTATGAAACTTCAAAATTCTACTGCCTTCCAAGGCAGTATCTGAACATTAAGGAGAGTTCTTTTGAAGCGAGGATTTATATGAGGAAAAAAAAAAAAACACTAAACGTGACAGACAAATTTTAATCGTACATCGCACCATACGTGCAAAAAGGCTTAAGTATTTACGAAATATTCAAAGCTATCGAAGTGAAGTTGATATAGCTTATATGGATGAAACTTATATAAATACAGCACATACTGGACCATATGCCTGGAGTGAAATACGTTACAGGGACTCTGCAGCGATATTGAAAGGCCGACAGTTGTTTATCATGCCTACTGGAGGAGAACAGGGTTTTGTTCCAAATGCCTATGTACTATTTAAGATCCAACAAAAGCGTGGAGATTACTGCCATAGTAAGAATTACAACTTAGTTTATAAGAGCTCCAAAACTAACTTCGAGAACGAAATTTCTTTTTAGACACCTTATGCACCACCCTCCCCTCTCGTAATCTTACGCGTGTGATGCATTGTGGCGATAGGTGCACTATTCCCACCACAGTTCCTACTCATCCCTACCGCGCAGGATTCCTGCCAAGATAAAATAATACAGAACCTAGGGCCGTACTGCCGAGCCGCTCCCGATGGGGAGTTGTTCGAATTGGGTTGGATTCGAGGGGCAGTGTGTTCCCAACACCCACGGGGAATTGGGTGCCTGTGGCCAGGCCACGGCCGCCCGGAGGGGGTAGAGGTTTGCCTCATAAGTTCCGGGTACTAGTCTGCAGAGCTAGTAGAAGGTTTGCTAGATCACCAGGCGGCCCCACCGAGGTTTCTCGGTAGTCTTACCTGCGGGGTTGACGCGCGTGGCGTATCCACTTCCATCCCGTCTTGAAGTTGTTGTCAACGGGGGGCGGGTGCTTTTTAAGAAATCAGGTATTGTCCTATAGAAAGATCCCCGGAGTTATCCATCGCTCCCGGGTTGAAGGAGACCAGGGTTCTAGGACCTAAGGATCTTTGGACTAATGGACTTAACCAAAAATTTGTAAATAATATTTTATCTGTGCACAACACAGATTAGCTGAAAGCAAAATTATTTTTCAATACAATTTCTGATCAAAGTCATACAAAATGATGGACAAAATATAACTGCCTTGATATATCAAGCAATGTATTATAATATAAGCGCATTAAAATGTAAAACATAATTCTGATAACATCACGTATTCATTAGTTAAAACAGAATGTTTATTTTAATACTTAGGAGCGTTTTCCAATGCCATCTGAAAGCCTTTACATTACCGCTTCACTTTGCAGATTGTTTCTGCAGGATGTATTCGGCTCTCGAGTGCAAAAATCCCATATGGTTCAGCAGGTAATTAATTCATTCAAAGTTGGGTCCGCTGTTCTGTTGATTTTATTTCGTCTGAAATTCTGATGTGCACGTTGAAGGTGAAAGCCAGAAAGTTAACACGTTACACTGCTGATGTAACAAAATGAACTATGGGTATCCATTACGTATTGGGAGGTGTGGGAGCGTGTGCGAGACAGTCCCTACGGTCCTTGCTGGAAACACTACAGTGGCGTTAACATCGTATAATTCACTGGTTTTAAAACTGATATTGGACTTCTTTAAGTTGTGCTGAATGGTTGGCTAATTCATTGTGTTGGTACACTTATTTAGATCGAAAAATTTTAAATCTCCTGGTAAACTCATTTTTAATTCGCATGTGGATTAGCTTTAACTGTTCTGATAAAACTTAGTTTTATATTCAGGTGGATGGTTTTAGCTGCAGTAGTGGGAGTTAGTTTTATATTCTGTAATTAAATTTATTTTACAACACTGGTGGATAATCATTAGCTGTGCTGGTAAACTCATTTAAGCTGGTGTTTGATCTATTTTATCTGTGCTATAAAACTGATTTCAGAAGTACTATTGATTCACGTGTACTGTGAAGATAATTTGGAACATAAATGCATACGATCTTGAATAATTGATTGGTTTAAGTGATCTAAAAATCGATTTAAAATGTACCGGTGGATTGGTTTCATCTGTGCTAGTAGAGTAATTTAACTCTAATGGTGGATTAGTTTCAGCTCGTCCGCCTCGGTAGCGTAGATGGTAGCATGTCTGCCTCACGTTCAAGTGGTCCCGAGTTCGAATCTCGGTCAGTGTTAGTTACCTGGATAAGGTTTTTTCCGGGGTTTTCCCTTATTCTTCAAGAAGAATGTCGGGTAACTCTAAGCTCCATGGATCTTGGACTCATTTGAGTATCATTTCACGCAATTCATTCACTGTCCGATATGACTTAACGTTGGAGGAATAAAATTAAAAGTTTCATCTCTTCTGATATATTTAAGATACGCATACAGCATGCAAATCCTATCTAATCTCTGTTTCATATAACCTTGCCCCTCTGACATGTACCACTCCGCATACCACTACCCTCCCCCTCACTCTAATTGGCCAATGCTTTCGCAACATAGGCCATAGGCGGTGCCTTCCCGTCACATTTAAACCTGCATTAAAGGTCGTAATAATTCCAAGGAAGATAGATAAAATCATACAAATAAGAATATGAAGGCACGCAAAAATACAAGTTTATAATGAAACTGAGCAAGTTGAAACTGAATGAATTAGCAATGAAACTGAAACAAGTTTATAACGAAAGGCCTTCGGCCTTTTTCACTGGGATCTTTTAAAACCAGCACATATACCTTGCAAAAATGCCTGTCTTTCAGTCTTAAAAGTCGTGTCACGCCATACTTGTCGTGTGTTCTTCATTCATCTAAGTCTCGTCAAGGTAGTATATTTTGCGACTTGACAGTCTGATTGTCCTTAAATAACTTCTTCGCAACACAACAATATCTGAAGTGGTAACTCTTCCTATTATCTCAATTTCATGTCGCGATGTTCTTACTCATCTAACACACCTGTAAGTTCAGGGCGCAGCTGTTCGGCTTCTCTCACTGCCACAGACGGGTTCTTCTCTGTGAGTGCATCAAACACATGCACCACAATTCCTTTTTCGCCGCTTTGTAAAGGTTTTCCCTTGCGATGCCTCAGCGAAAAGCTGGCGGTAGACTCTGTCATTATACATATAATAAGTACACGCGCAATAAACGATCAATAAAATAATTTAGCTCTCGCACTCGGCACAACACAACACAGCTTAGAATGGTGATATATGTCCAATCCAGTTCAAAACAAGGTTAGTAATAAGTCATATAAACAAATATGTCATCACTACCGCTAACTCGCGTCCTCTCGTGGTATGTGAAACACATGCATGAGAGCAAAGGAACCTCCTCTTGATTTCTTTTAAGAATTAACATGCATTTCAGATAAATCAACTCTGTTGCGTAATGTATTTAATTCAAACAGTTACGAAAATATAAATTTGATAATTCTCTTCCAACATATAAAGATATATCACCATGTTAAATAACGAACTAATTTTTACCGCACAACAGTCTATTCTACATTATGAGCCTATGAGAGGTGTTAAGGTTACGTGACCGTTAAGAGATACGGGGCAAGCTTATGTGAAACAAGTATAAGTTGATCTGTTAAATTGATTTCTTCTTTTAGCTATGGCGTAGAAATGATTTAAGTGTGGTGGAGAACTTAGGTGCTAGGCTGTGCAGGAATGCAGTTACGATCTGTAGATACGTGTTCTGGATTACAAAAATTACTCTGTTTAATAGGCAAGGCTTACATTTTAAGAAGACAATTTAGAATTCAATACTTCTTAGCAAATATAAACTGATTTAGTTGTGAAAAAAGTATAATAAATTATTTGAAGATAAGAAGATTTATACTACCTATGTTTACAAATAGGTCATAACCAGAGCTAGGAAGATCGTACCGCCCGCCGTTACCTATGCAGGTTGGGACCGACCCTCTCCTGACATCCAAACAAGTCATAGATACGAAACGCACAGCGAAAAGATATGGGAATCTGTTGCCCAGAGAGAAAAAAAAAGACTTATGGGACATTCGTAAATGCACAGCTATTTACAACATTGTGTACGAACTCTTATATAGTACATACGGGTTTGTCTCTTGGTGATCTCATTACGCACATTGTGGCAACACCGAAGCAATTATAACGAGGATTGTACCATTTCTTGATAGAATGTAACAATATTCAAATAATAAAATTAATCTCTTAATTATCTGAAGACTGTTACTGGGCAAAATGACAAAGCAGGAAGTTCACTAAGTATTTACTCATCCGTGGCCGTATTAATAAAAACAATAATGTACCTCTGACGCCTATCAAATGAGAAACTCATTCTATGTCCCTTAAAACAAGATTTAGTTGATTGATAATCTGTTTCAAATCCGTTAACGATTTCAGCTAATTTAGTTTCTCGATCTGGCTTCTCTTTTGTCCATATTTGCTGAAGTATCCCACTGAAATATAAATGTAAATAATGAAGTAAATAAGGACGTGCATAAGTATACTTCTTGAAAACATACAATTTAGTTGCTCATCTTTGAAGCAAAACAAAGATGTTATTCGAATGTCTTCCTTCCTACCAACGTGCTTTTTTTCATGCAGTTACACCTGTTTTGCAGTAATGAGTTGCATTCTACGATAAACCTTGCCCTTGCTAGCAGCACTGCGTTGTATAGCCATGCCAGGCCGCTCCTACACTGCTTAAGGGAATCGGTACGGACTTCCTAGCTCTGCTTATAATGCAGTTATACCTCAAACTACACGGATAATTTGATTTCCAAGTGTGACAACTTTATTTAAAATGTGCAATGGTTGGAGACATATTAAGATGTGTTTATTAATATTCTATCAATTTTATTCTAGGTTAATTGGAGTTTACAATTCTTCTCATTACGAAAAAGCATCTTTTTCACAACTTCATAGATGCGTTACCTTAATACACACATACATATCTATTATATATATTATATATACATACATTTATACATACATCGTTTTCATTTAGTTACTGTCCAAAGGTTTGAAATATTGCTGAAAATTACGGTTATAGTTGAGAAAATAAGTAATGTAGTTTTGAACTCAATCTGTATTTTGATAGATAGCGTCAACATGAAAAATTCTATGCCATGGCCGGGAAATATATGAGTCAACTGGAGAATTTAATATCAGGTCGGGACGTTGGCCATGGTAGCTCAAAGGTTAAGAGCGACTGGACGGATACCAGGAGATCCATGGTTCAAATCCCGGCCATGGCATTGAATTTTTCATGTTGACTATATCTGTCAAAAACCTTAGCATATATGCGGCTAGTATGATGAAATGATTAATTTCCATCAAATAACTTAAATAATAAGAGTTAAATGATGAAGACTGGGACTCAAGTACTTACGATAGTAAGTCGCCACAAATGGTGTATCTCGGATGCGAGAGCCCCTAGTGGTCTACTGGGGAAATATATGAGTCAACTGGAGAATTTAATGTCAGGACGGCACGTTGGCCATGGTAGCTCAAAGTTTAAGAGCGACTGGACGGAAACCAGGAGATCCGTGGTTCAAATCCCGGCCATGACATTGAATTTTTCATGTTGACTATCTATCAAAAACCTTAGCCTATATACGCCTAGTATGATGAAATGATTAATTTTCATCAATCTGTATTCCTTTGAAATTCCGAGAAATTATTTGAAATAGTATCAGCTGCATCCTGAACTACCACTAGCAATAATGATGCTAATACTACCAATAATAATAATAATAATAATAATAATAATAATAATAATAATAATAATAATAATAATAATAATAATAATAATAATAATAATAATAATAATAATAATAATAATAATGATGATGATGATGATGATGATGATGATGATGATGATGATGATGATGATGATGATGATGATGATGATGATGATGATGATGATGACGATAATCCTTAGAAGTGGGATGTAGGAAGTAAACTAGTAGGATTAATTATTATTATTTTTATTATTATCATCATTACATTAGGTAAAATAGAAGTACATATTTAAACGTGATTTTGCTTATTACCGGCAGAGATTCTTGTTAGAATGTAAATGGCAATGAAAACGAAAAAGTAACATTTGAGTATATTCTCAAAGGGCTTGTATTGCAGTGCTAGTTCCATTAGATACCCAGCTAGCGGGACTGCACAATTACGCCACTGAAACAGCTTCTCCCGCGACCGGAATACCAATGTACCACACAGTGGAAACCACAGGCAGTCATTACTTTAAATATTACCGGCAGAATGCGCTGTGTGTTCTGTATGCATATGGACTCTGGCTAGCTAATATTATGAAGCTCCTCTTTTTTTGTGTGTGTTCATTATTTTGCAGCTGCTGTTGTTATTAATATATCAAAAGGTGGCTCGAATTATGAGCAAGTGAAAACTAGAAGAGAAAAGAGTTTGTATTCTCGCATTTAATTCACTCCCCATGCAGATCGCCTCGCTTTTATTGCTTGTCACTGTTTCACGTCATTAGGTAACAAAAGGAAATGAAATGGATGCATCTGTAAAATAATGCACGGATGTTTAAAGATTCCATTTGCTCTATATCTCTTTGTGATGGAGACTATTTTCAGCGAGTGATTGTTTGTAATGTGGGAGGGAAGAACAAAAACGTAAAACTGTAAACAGTTGTGTAGTCCTTTGAGATGCAAACTAGGTGGTAAATGTTGTTAGCGAAATACTCCTCTAATTTTTACGTGGTAATCATGTAAAGGAATTTAGATGCTGTACAAAATATTTAACCAACGCGGTTTGTGTATAGTGGAGCTATAAAACTGAATTTTAAGTGACTTCCATATCATGCCGCGTCTAGCGCTTTAAACCTCATCGCTTACATCTGCCAATTTGTTTTCTGTATCATCTATGCACCTAGATGGCAGAGAAAGTATTGCATTCCACCTAGATATCTATATCCAATATAATTATGAGTAGCTGGCATTCTTTAATTTATAAGAGTAATCACTCAGACTAGTAGATGTTTAAATATTTTTTTCGAAAAACGTTCTTTTCAATCCTCTTCGGGACAATTATCAGCGAGGGCTGCTGCAGCAGTTGCAGAGTAGTTGTAGCAGTCCTCGCTGAAGATGGTCCCGAAGAGGGTTTAAAAAAAAAAACATTTTTCAGAGAAAAAAAAAATTGAACATCTACTAGTCTGAGTGAGTACTCTTATAATTATATGAAATATAACTCGCTTTAAATACTTTGAAAATTCTGTACAATGTATATCCAAATTTCTCTGAGAATACTCGTTAAGAATCCCAAACAAAAAGGGGAGTTTTATAAAAAGGTTCCTGCTTGTACATTGTGCGTATTTTGTGTGAATTTATTCGTGTGTCAGTGAACAGCAGAACTCAAAAACGGTAAATTGTCTAAATACCAAGCATGTTATTTAAGTTCATCACCTTCCAACCAGCTTTTCAGCCAAGGTGCAGGCGCTGCGGACCCATAGCACTCGTGGTACCTCTGACGTTACTAGCGGAACCTCGGGCCGAACATGCCGGGCCCCTCCCATAAGGGAGTTTTTCGAATTGGTTGGACTCGAGGGGGCCAGTGTGTTCCCGCCACCCACGGGAAATTGGGTACCTTTAATTTCAGATATCTTCATCTCAATTCCTCAGTGGACTTTTGAGCCCAAAACTAAAATAGTGTCTGGAGTAGCTAAGATCTTGGCGTGTGTGAGATTATTTTGTATATTTTTTCCCTATTTCACCTTGTTGCCGGAATTACTTGTTCATTATACAATCGTTTAACTCATGAATAATCTATAAATGTTAGAGGGGGAGGCCGATCGATTCTGGAAGTCATATAACTTCGACATGTTTAGGTGTCAATCGCCAGACAAAGATGGTTAACTTGTCGTAAACAAGAGTAGCAGAAAGTTTAGCACTTGCAAACCATTAGGCACATCCGTGTCCTAATTGTCTTCTTTGAACTGCGCCTGTGCAAACAATGAAAAAATGAAAATGGACGGAAAGGAATATCTGTGATCAACATCTTCCTTTTGAAGTATGTTTTGTATTGAAATCCTGCAATATTTATATTAGGGATGCTCAACTTTGCAGCATGTGTTTACTTCCCCTCTTGGTCATTACCGAGGCAACGAGAGACAGGCCTACTTGGAGGTGGTCTACACCTTTCAATTCCTGTACTTATGAATGACAGACACCATAGTGCCCTCGCAGGAACTCAGTAACCTCGTATAAGTGGGTCATTCTTTCACAGCGGGTAGAAGGAGGAGTTTTGAAGTTACAGTTTCTATTTTGGAGTTGAGCGTCGCTGGTTTATATACCTTCCTTTTAATCGCGAAATTGTAAATGAAATACCCCGGATGTCAAATTTGATAATTGGTTGGGGATGGTACTTATCTTTATTTAGGATTATCCCCTATAACTCCTAGGGTCTGGACGGGGTGAATAAGAGCGTGAATGTACCTCATGTAGGAGTAGATGCAAATTAACTACCATCACTGGCCTATACTTAGATGTTAAAGGCAACTCAGCAATAAAACAAAACATATTCAGTTCCGTACAGTGTTTACTTCAAGAGTTGCTCCCATTAGAGTCAGTCCGAGAGATTAAGACCGTGTAAATATTAAGTTAATTCCACCTATCCGCCTCTCTTGTCCTCCAAAGCATACATAAGGAATTTTGCTTGGATAAGTACTAGTTCATCTTAGACTAACCTATAATCGATGCTCACTTCTAGTCTCAATACTGTGCTCGTGTTTGTTCCTTTTTTCTACTACAGCAAAATGCGCAAGTGAAGCCTAACAAGAACAATAAGATAGAGTCAACATGAAATACTCAATGCCATGGCCGGGATTTGAAGCACGGATCTCCTGCTTTCCGTCCAGTCGCTCTTAACCTTTGAGCTACCATGGCCAACGTGCCGTCCTGACATTAAATTCTCCAGTTGACTCGTATATTTTCCCGCTAGACCATTTTTAGACCCGGTAGACTGGAGAATTTAATGTCAGGACGGCACGTTGGCCTTGGTAGCTCAAAGGTTAAGAGCGACTGGACGGAAACCAGCAGATCCGTGCTTCAAATCCCGACCATGGCATTGAATTTTTCATGTTGACTCTATCAAAAACCTTAGCCTATATATGGCTAGTGTGGAGAAATGATTAATTTACATCAATTAACTAAAAGAGCAATAAGATTTTGTAAGAATATTTGTAGAAGAATGAGTATAGAGAAACTGAAATAAATTATAAACATCTGTTTGTTTTCTTTGATAGAGATAGTTGTAAAATAGGTTTTACAGGAGGTATGCTATTCCACCCAGAATTTCTATAGTGACATTTTACCAAAAATACTGTTCTGAAGAGCACAATATAAACAACACGTTTTAGGAAGAATGGGCATCTTCATATGTGTGCGTGTGCGTGCGTGCAGAGTACAAATAGAAACAAAAGGTCACAAAAATACTAAGATGAGATACCAACATTTTAAAATCTCAACACAGCACATCCGCTCCTTAAACGGTGTATTTTTCGTTTTTTCATTAATTTTTAAAGACAATATAGTTCGAAATGTCACATGTCTGGAAGTAGTCGATGAATTCTTCCACAATAAAAATAAATTTTCTATACATTTGCAAAACTGGGAAAAACTGGGAAAAATGAGAACTTTTAAAATTTGAAAATATACAATTTATTTAAAACGTTTGTGGCGTCAATTACTTCTGAAATATTCTTTTTTGAAATGCTTGATTTGTAAGGTCAAGATTGTGAACACATTTTTGGTTGTGTAAGCTAAAATTTGCAATGCATTTGTCAATTGCCATAGTAACAAGCAGTGGCGGCTCATGTTGCGCCTACCTTGAGGGGAAGGAAAGGAGTGGGGCTTAAGGGCGCACAACCAGTAAGGTCATTAGCGCCCGGACCTTGGGGGGGGGGGGGTGCATTGATTATTGGAATTTTAGCTTTGCTTAATTATTTGAAGATGAACGACGATCTTTCTTTTTGGCAAACTTATTGACAACTCTCTCGTTGAACTTCGGGATGTTTTATATCATTTATTTTTCTATGAATTTCTTTTCCTTAAATAAGGAATCAATTTCTGCTGTATATTTAATCAACCCCTTGAACAATCCTTGATTTTTGACACTTCATGCACTTCATGCCATCTTAGGGGTAGCTCGTGATAACCAAAAATTTTCACATAATTGATTATCTTTGTAAGAGTCCCTATTTTTTGGGCGGGGGGACTTGATCGTTGTGACGATCTATTGAGTCCGTATAGGCTTGGCTTAAACATGTCTGTACGTTTACTGACCCAAGTGTAGCAAAATTAAGTATGTTATTAACATGGTTTTTGGACATTTCATGTTTATGACATTTTATACAGTCTCTGAAGTCTGAAACTTTTGAACCCATGCAATGTTGGCTGCGCCGTCTTTAATTCCAAATAAAAGGCAAGAGAAACAGAACAGGGAATTGCTTATTTCACAGCCACATATCCACTCATATTTCGTGTAAATTTCAGGACTGAAACACCTGCTATATTGTTTTTGGCGGCTTCTTGCACTTTGGATAACGTTTAATGCAGGAGTCGGTCTTCCTTGCACTTTAATGTCATATTTCTCTTGTAGTGTTAAAGCGCCAAAACGAAGCGACTTTAAATATTCGACTGAACAACTCATTGTTACAATTGATAACAGTATATAAAGTCACATTTCATTATTCTTTACTGTCAGGAACAAAGATACACTTAAATCACCGTGGAAATGTTCAAACACTGAGGATTTCACAAAAATCCGCACGAAATTGCTCTTACATCGCTCTTGGGACTGCAAACATTGCAGTCCAGAGAGTTCACTAAGCTAGGGGGCGCGTGGTAAGTCAAAACGTGAAGCGATGGCTAGCGGAGGGGGAAATGGAAGCAATATGCACGTTAGTGAGTTGTCCTGGCAGTCCAAGAGGGAGAAGCGGCTTCACATATGAACTTGCCGCACAGTCTTTGAAGTGGTTGTAATGACGTACAATATATTCTTCAATTGAGGCAATTAAGGCAACAAAAATAAAATTAAAATTTGTTCTGGAGGGACTGCAGTACCGCAGCCCTCATTTATCGGCCGTCACTGGTAACAAGGATGAAACAGATCATTAAAGCTGTACAGGACCAGTAGGAAGTGACGTAACAACCAACAAAATAATACGTTACCAGTAGGGAATGACGTAATATTCTACAGAATTGTGTCAATTTTGATTTATTATTGCTTTTAAGCGTTGCAAAAGGTAAACCACGATTTGTATGTTACTTATCATACCTCGAATGCTTGGGAGGGGTGGGACCTCTTATTCTCAATATGCATTATCGGCCTGATAAATATCGCTTAGTACGTAATATACTATTTGCTTTCTGTGATTCAATACTTGGTCATTTTAAAAGTGTTGACCATTCAGTTATTTGTCCAGTAATAGATACGCCAAGGAACTTTAGCTCCAGCGTACAAAATTCAGACCCCTTCATTTCGGTTGTACTACAACATTGATATAAATAACACGAAGAATGTAGAAATATATCTGAAGCCTTACGTTCGCATCACTTTCACTACACGTTCTTCAACAATCCATTCATAGGAGGGCTGATTTTTGTATCTAATTCACGTTAATCGGGATAAAAATTACTACATATTTTCCGATATATATTTTCCGATAGGTAGAATGAAAATGGGGAAATACAGTCGCTTTAAGTAAAATTCTTAAGGTGCTTTGGAATTTCACTCAATTTGTAAGACCGGATTTAAAAGTACCAATTTTTCATTTGAGAAAGTATAAATACAGGAAAATTCAAGCAAATAACGAGGAATTTTGCGGAAATGGTTAACTACACAAATAAGTATTTTACGTAAACTGTGTCCTTTATGAGAACTACGTGTTCTGGTGATTAAAATGTATAACTCTTATGGTTTACCAGTTGTGCAAAACTCATTCAGAAAGAAGAAAATTTCAGAAGCTATTCCCAGAAAATTTCAAGATTTATATATCATTTCTCATGACAATATTTTAAACACAAGGAATTTTAATAAAAATGCTTAACAGTCATTTTGAAGAAAATGTGGATTTTTGCATAATTTTGAATTAAAGGGGTACATTTGTAAGTATACGTTTAAATTTATGGATTCTTGAAACTTGTAGATACTTCCAATGAAATTTCAATATCTAATTAATGACTGCAATGCAACAATTTTCCAAGATAGTGGCTAGAAATTTGTAACGTACCAGATTTTGTTTTATATAAAGATCAAAGAGAAAAAGCACAAGAACAGTAACATACCGAATAATTGGATTTATTTACATAAAATGTACACAATTAATCAAGATTTCATATCGGTCTAATTACCTAAGTAAATTTCACACCGAGTGAGTTGGCGAACATTCTTTGAATATGTGGTTTCCTGTGTTGTTTTAGTCTTTGTACCAGAGTAATAGTCAGTCCATTAACATTATTGTTTAGAGTATTCAGATAAATGCTTTGGCTCTTTGCATCGCTCCATGCGTGTTGATCTGGCTGTTATTTTTACGGTCCATTTCCACTGAGAATCGGGTATTATTCAGATGGAATCTCAAATGTCATGGTGTTTCCATGTGTCTCGTGAATATGTGTGTTTATTTGACTAAATTGTTGAAACAGTTTCATTGACTGTTATATAAATTTAAGGAAGAGTTTTTGATAGTTATTATTACAAAATTGATTTAATATTATACATGAGATTGCATTGTACATAACATACAGCTTTAAAGGTTATAATTGTAATAAAATGTACGTTAAACTCAAGGCAAGAGAATTTTAAATTGACCAATATATGTTCCTTGTTTTTCAGGTAACTTAACTCCCTATTGCAATAGTTTCTGAGTATAGTTAGTAACGTCATAATAATATGCAATATTAGAGGCAAGAATTTCATATAAGTATGTTTTTACGTAAATATAGGACATGGTTGTGCGCACATTTGTACTTACGAGTACATTTCATTGCTCTCCGGTTCCAAATATGTTCACCTCTTCTATGCAAGTTTGCGTGGTTTGGTTATTTAGTGATAAAAACGTGAACAATGAAAATTTAAGAAATTTTCAGCTCAATTACAATGCGTTATGTTCAGTTTAGATGCGTGATTTAGTGATTAATGTAAACACATAGGTTTCTTGTTTATGCTTGAGGAGTTCATTTAAACAACACTTTTTCGACACCACAGACTGAATGCTATAGATTGCTTTATAACTTCGAATATTTTGAGTTATATATGTGTAGTGTTTAACGCCCACTTTTACTACATACGGCACCGCAGGCGGTGACACTGATGATACATGGGATAAAGATGGGGCACCGGTGGAATGAGATGGCGCGGGAAACCGGAGGTCCCGGAGAAAACCCGCCCCAGTGCCATGTTGTCCACCACAAATCTCACTTTGCCGTCGCCTGGGATCGAACCCGGGCCGCCTTGGTGAGAGCGGCCACGGCGCGGCCTCCCGAATATTTTGAGAATAACAGATAAGTAATATGGAAGTTTCATGCAAACTGCCCATAAATCACACCATTTCACTGGCTTAATCTGCCAAATATGAATATGAACGTCTGGTAACTCTTAAGCTCTGTGGACCCTGGGCTCATCTGAGCATCATTTCATTCATTTCAATCATCCTTCGATATGATAACGTTGATGGGTGTAAATTCCAAAAATAATATCAGATAAAAAGCAATATAGATACAATTCTAGATAGGAGAGCTAATTCTTATAGTATGGCCAATCTTCGGAGCCGCCTTTAGATCTCTGATTTTGGGGAGGTTATAACTTCTATGAGTTTTCTTATAAATTTTGCTGCCCGATGCCTAAAAAATTCGACGCAAGTTAACCTGTCCATCAAAGAGCCCTGGTCAGGTTTCTAGGTAATGACTATCCCTGAAGACGCCGCTTTAGACGAGTTTTGACATCGTTTGGCTTTTGGGCACCCAAAAGAATACCAGAATAGCACCATCTAAAGCTGAGTTCCCTATGTAATCCTACTATGAGTTGATTGCAAAGAGTCCTGCACTGTCAATTATAGGCACAGATGTGCCTCAAGCTTTCCATAGATTCCTCTCCTAAAATAACGAAAGCACATCATAAAAGCACCTATTCCCAAATAACCCTATCTGCGGTAAAAACTATTGAAGGTGGATATGCAACAAGTTGAACCTCAGCCTGCCACCAGCCATGGGTGGACTGACATCATCATCCAGCAGAATACAAACAACATACGGAAGTACACTACTTAGCTGAAACTTTGAGATCGCTAAGCCTCCACGATACTTCCAACGTACACAGTTTTAACTTTAAATTAATGGTATTAATGTAACAGAAAAGAAAGCTATTTAAATGTCAGTCCTCTAGCTTTTGTCTTACTGGAATAGCGGAATAAAATTACCTCAGAGTCAGCTTAGTATAAAACATAAATTTTAGATTGAATTTAAGATAGTATTCATAAAAGTTTGAAGTTGTTAGCGATTAAATAATAAAATATTGATCCATCGTACACTTCACTATTTTCTAAAACTGTTTACATATTTTAATTTGAACGGTTAAAAGATACATATAGCAACATTATAAAAGGACACAAAATCCTCCAAGCTAATAAACTTGATCCTAATATATCTGGTAGTCTCATTTGTGTCCCCAGCACACAGTCAGTTTAGTTGTCAAGTGATGCATGTGGAATGTGAGTGAACTTAATTATTTACAAATTGCCGGCATTTTCATTCAAAATTACTTTGTAAGCTCACATACAGAGTGCCACAAAATTTTACAAGCGTACTTCAGTACTTGTCATGTCCTGTATATCGTAGGAAAACCATGAAGCAAAGGTAGTAAGATTAAATAGAATTAGTTAAATCAGGCAATTCTAAATTATTACATTTTGAGAAGTCTTGTGCCGTGGCGTAGTGGACTACGGCATCGTGCTTTGGTTCCCTGCCACAGAATGCAGCCCGGGTTCGATCCCATCCTTGGGGGTGCGGAATTTAAGTCCCGGGTATAGAGCGATGCCCATTCAGCATCGTGAGTAAAGTGAGGAGGTTAAGATAGCTAAGCGGCCCTGGCCAAGAAAGCCAACTCTCCGGCTGGGGATGCCGAGGTACTGACCACATCTCCTCCCCGTATCGGTTGGACGATTGCCCACTTCTACCTTGCGTGTGTGAGCGTGAGGCCGGCAGTCGGGTTGGCAGGCCTTGACCCCTCTATGGACTGTCACGCCATTTTTTTTATAAATTTTGAGAAACTTTTACCGATATAGAGAATAGCATAATGGTGGGAGAAGAGCAAACAGAATATTCTCTACGTAAACATTTTCCCTGAATTTAAAATTTACATTTTAAATATACGCTATGATTATAGGTATAACTATTGCTGCGGGGTTTTTAATGGTAATGATGTGGGACGGGATTGTCCTCACCTGCACTCGTCCCGTGTTGTGACTGAGGCTACACTATTAAAACAAGAATGTGAACATCACGGCGATTAATCCTTTATGATGAATTTAGATGAAGACTGTTACTAATTTCGTAGATTTTTTCTTCTTGCTGTGTTTCTATATTTGGAAATACATGTACATATTAACTCCACCCGTCCCGGTAGCGTAGATGGTAGCGTGTCTGCCTCACGTTCAAGAGGTCCCGAGTTCGAATCTCGGTCAGGCTGAGTTACATGGATAAGAGTTTTTCCGTGTTTTTTCCTTATATTGAAAGACAAATTTCGGGTAACTCTAAGCTCCATGGACCCCAGGCTCATTGGAGAATCATTTCACCCATTTCATTCATCGTCCGATATGACTAAACACTGGAGGACATAAATTAAATGACTATATATATACTCGTATATATGTGTGTGTGTGTGTGTGTGTGTGTGTGTGTGTGTGTGTGTGTGTGTGTGTGTGTGTGTGTGTGTGTGTGTGTGTGTGTGTACTATTTATATGATCGATCGATGGTCGAACTGCGTGTTGGTAGATTCCGAACTATAGGATTAAATTACATAGAGGTTATTAAAATACTAATAATGACATTTAAATTTTGTAGTTGTGATTCTACCTTTAAAACCAACAATGAAAGTGCTAGTCAGTTACTACACATCAGGCAGATATCACCTTGCAATTCTACAAATTACATTTTCTTTCCCGTTAACTACCACTACTTTGTCAAGATATAAGTTGAACCAACATCTTGATGTTCCAAAGTGAAGTGGGTCTCTTGAAGATCAAAATTGTAAGAAAGTTCCTCGAAATCGCCCACCAGTTCTACTCTACCGGAAGGTCGCTAATTCCCCCGCTGTAATATTTGACCTTTTTCCCATTAGCTAATGTACTTGGCGACTTACGAAAATAAAATAATTTATCCGACAAAACTTCACTGTGTTGAGAATTCCGAGTTATTTTCACTCTTCTAATCCTACCTCTCAATCGCTCCAGTCACAAATTCTCAGTAGTCCCAATGCCCTAACGCCACATATTTAACCTATTCTCTGTGACTGACTGTTTTTCCATCTTTTATATGGCCCGGCTGCTGATTTTATGTTATGCAGCTTCCGTGTAGATATTGCTGTTTTAAATATATACTTCTTATTCGTGAACATCACATATTTAGAAACCAAAAGTATTGCATTATTTATTTACTTGTTTTTTATTTGACTGTTTTCTGATTGTTTATTTTTAGTAGTCTTTTATTTTATTCTATCATACTTCCTAGATTATGTTCCTTCCTAGAGTTACAGTTATTTCCGCTAAAAGTCTTCTTTTGCGTACCTTTTGTATTTTTAAAGTGAGCTAGGTGTTCATCATACACCTTCCATGATAAAATCAGGTGTAGGAACTATTACTAGATTTATAGTACTTAAAATATGCAAATCGCATTCCCCCAAGGAAGGAACCTCTTTGTACATAAACGAACTTACCTCTAGCACCAATATTTTGGCCTATAGACGCCATGTAGTGTAATGGTACCGCTTCAAGAGTTATACGGAATTAAGAATGTAAATCAAACAGATATCAACACGTGTGTAATTTGATGTATGGTCCTATGTATTTTTCCTCTCTCTCTTGAACTGCTGTGGCCTGCTGGCACATTGATTTAGCTGTTCTTGTGACAGGGGGCCAATGGGCTAATAACGTCGATGAGATTAGCATTGTGTTGCTGCACATGATTTGCATTACCGAAAACGTTTGCCGTTTTTCTCGCAAACGTGTCTACATTTTATCGCCAGTGTCATCGGCTCCTCTCGCCCCGCAATATACACGACCTAGCTAATTATGATGTACAGCGTGTTCGCGTCTGCAGTAATTACACACTACATGATAACATGATATTTCAATTGCCCGAGTCCCGCAACCTGTACACCGATACTGCAAGTAAACACAGAACCGCTTGAGAATCGTGTGTACTATTGTACTTTTACAATTCATTTTAACTTTAGCACATTTCTACTTTATAACGATTTCCGCTGTGCTAACTAACCCTACTTCTTAAGGCTAGCACTCACGTTGCCTACGTCAGAAGTCGCGTAAACAAATACAACGCAGAAAAGTTACGGACGAACACAATAGCTTCAGAAAAACCTCAGCAGAGCACTCTGGGAGGGAGAGAGGGGAGACACCTGAAGGGCAGATATGGACAATGAGCGCAAGAACGAACTGGGACTCAAAGGTTTCCAGTTTGAATACCTCTGAAGCTCCTGAGTACACCCACAGTTACCGAACTCCGGCGGACCTGACTGCACAGTTCCTATCAACATGAGAGAAGAAATGTGTACACACAGCCCACAGGCGAGCTGCAACCCTCGAAACGCCATCGGCTTGTCCCTCAACTTCTACGGTCATCTATTTCAAGGGGATTTTATGTACTGTAAATTAGACAGAATACGTGTTAAAGAAGAGAAAGCAGCACGCGAGTCACAATTGTTACCACGGCGCCATCTCACTCAATTAATGTGATGGAGAGATTATTGCCTTACCTTTCAAACAAAAGTCAAGAGTTTCATTTAGCACAGGGTGCTTCTGTTTTAACATATAAGTAATTAGAATAGCATGAAATATAAAACATTGACACGTGAGCTGTAAATATAGATACTGTCCCATAAGAATGTCGTTTTAACAGAAAGAATTTGTTGGGAATGTGTTCTGACAAGCAATTAACTAATTTTCAAAGTATAGACCATTAGATTCTATGGTCTTGAGCCATAAAAGTGAGGTTCAGCGAGATTTATTATCCCATGTAACCCGATTATCTATTCGTAGCAGATAGGATGCACGTTGACTGTTTCAAAGACTCAGGTCAGGAAGCCAGATGTAACAGGGTTACCTTTGCTGTAGTTTAAATTGTTTCTTGATGGTTGGGTTTGATTAAATAAGAGTCATGAGATCTCTCGTTTTCAGGTATGGTCTCAAGTGACATAAATAAAATTTTAAATAAGTCCAATTTCGTAATATATAATTTAATTGGATAATCTGGATTACATTTTACTTGAACTTTCTTTCCTATTGCAGGTTACCACCAACACATCGACAAATCCTTACTTCCTTAATAAATAGTTTCTCTTAATTACAGAAACCTGAAACCTCGTAGGCGAGTACCTAAATATCTTGGTGTATTTTTAACCTCTGTAGCCATTTTCAAAATCAGTACATATGTTCTTTAAGATCATCTACTTTTATCGTGGAGTTACGAGCCTTCCTCCCTTCCTACCTTCCTTTTTCTTTCTTTCTTTTTTGTAGTATTATCAGTATTTTCCCCATATTTATAAAAAATTGAAACTGAAGGTATAATTAAAAGGACTTGCACGGCAGCTCAAAGTAGTCAATAACGATAAAGTGGTTAAAAATAGACCATTATTATGCATACATAAATGTATGTCTTCCAACTTTTACGTTCAGCGCATAACGAAAATGAATGATCTGTATAAGAACAGAATAAGAAGTACTGGGAAATTAAACCAAAAATCAGTACATCAAAGATGATTTACTCCACAATTTGTTCCATCTATAGTGTAGTTTAGGCCAGGAGATGTTTTGAACATCTTGGTGTTGTATTCTTGGAGATACTGAAGTTAAATGCAAAGTTTGATGTTACCAGACTTTTCATTATTAACTTTTTCTCTTCAAAGATACACGCGAACGTGCACACCACTATCTCTCTCAAAGTACTTTATTTTTTTATTCAAGGAGTATCAAACAGATATGTTTTGAATTTCGGTAAAATATTGGTATTCAGTTTTGGGTGAAATGCAACGATGACGACGACGACGAGGAGGAGGTGCTGGCAGGCTGTGTTCAGCCCGAAGAGTTTTGCTACGTGCCCACCCAGGATTGGATTTAACCTCAGGAAGGATTTTCTTTAATTTATGATGTGTTAAGAACGGGGTGCAGTGTATGAGGTTGGTAGAAATCTGCGAGGTAGTAAGTTACTCCTCTGAAGGAAGACAGGGTAGTATGCCTAATACACCCTGGCGATGAAGTAGCTTAAATTTATAATTTAGGTAATTTTGAGGCCAAACAGCTCTTGGTTAGATTATGTAAGAGCTCAGCTTTCGCTGCTGGTGGATTTGCTCCATGGTTATCTCGGGTTTTATCGAATGCAACATTTCCTGTGCTTACTATATATAGTGGAGAAAGTACAGTTGCTCTGAAAGTAAAATGACAGCTATTTTGATTGGTGTTCATTTTGATGATATACGGAAAAAGAATTGCGCATATATCTGTAGAAGTCCTCCGTGAGGTTTTCGTAATATCTTTGTAATTCCGCCACTTTCGTTTGTTAGCCGTCTACATGCAGTGCTCTCAGAGTTACCCATATGTACTTTCCTAGAATTGCTCTCTCTCTCTCTCTCTCTCTCTCTCTCTCTCTCTCTCTCTCTCTCTCTCTCTCTCTCTCTCTCTCTCTCTCTCTCTCTCTCTCTCTCTCTCTCTCTCTCCCTTATTCTTCATCCCCTCACATACGAGCTTCACTTTGTCAACTACCTGTGCTATTAACCTCTTTTGTTAACTATTTTCAGTTCTGCTAGCTTTCTTTGTATATAATGTCTATTTACAATATTTTTACATCGGACTATGATATTTAAATTATATAGTATTTTTCACCCTTTTCGTTTTTTGTAACTTTCTTTACTTAAATCACATAATATACTAGACACAATTGCTACATATAAACTTGAACTTTGTATAAACTGGGAATTATAATAAATCGTATACAGAAATTTTATAGGGCACTTCTACAATGCACTGTTTTACCTTATGTACTACATAAAGTAAGTATTTGGGACCTACTGTAACTAAAAAAAAGCATTTTAGGGAGCGGTCCCTGTGTGAAGTAAATGTGTGTCCGTGCCTATGAACAGCATAAATCAGAAACTAAAATTCTGTTAAACGTCAAACTTGGTACTTAGTTCACTATCATTCAAGAATGCTACAGAAATTTTCAAAAAGATTTCCACAGCTGAGACTACACATTATATGGAAGACCTTTCCGAAAATTTTGATTTTATCGGAAATGATCTAATAATTTTGATTTAAACAATATATATTTAAGATATTTCCATGACAAATGAAGTGCAAATGTCGAATTTTCTTCATTCTGAAGCCCTCTTCAATCTGAATCACTTTTGCTTAAACGATAAATCTGAACAGATGAACAAAAATCGAGATCTCATTAATATTATTAATATTATATATAATTTATATCAAATAGACTGATTTGTGGAGATAATCACTTTCAAAATATTTTTGCTTCTTTGTTAGAATTTTCCAGTGTTTTTAAATACGAAGTCGATATTCCTCTTTTATGCCCTAGCTCTGCAAACTGAATTGCATTTCAAAGACAAGACCAATTTTGTTGAGATTTGGATCTCTCTTGAGGAGTAATGTTCCATTTCCGCTGTACCTACGAAGAACTACATATTAAAACAATATATTCAAATCCTTATCTCGATTAAAAAGAATAATCATTTGTAATAAGAGTTTTTGCAGGAGTGTGGCAAATCATGAGAGTGTAACACTTCAGATTGATCATTTAACTTTGTGTACGTCATTTGGTGTACAATGTTTCTTTCTGTGGACCATCCATGATTAGGTTTTTCAAATGTTAGAACACATTTACGTGGATCACATATAGGCAGTTACTCTATTTGAGATATGCAGCAATTTCTTAATGTTGCGTGGCCAAGTTTTAAAATAATAATTTTATCCTGATCTCTTCTTTTGAATGGGAATGTCATGGAGGGGGATTCTCTTCAACGTGGGAAGTTGAGGACGGCATAGCTCTTCGAGCTATGAGAGGGTTGTTTAATTTCAAACCCGCAAAACATTGTTATTCATATTGTATTTGTTACTTTAAATTGATTTTTAAAATATCTAAAAAAAGACACTAGCATCAATTGTTGAAAGTAATAGAAATGAACGAGATAACGTAAAAAGTGGAACAAAAAAGAACAACAGATTGAGTTAGAAAGAGGAGAAAATCAATAATGTTAAGTTCTTTAAACGATGTTAGTAGAAGTTTTTATATTTGAGTAACGGATTATTTAAATTAAGTTTTTAAAAGGAGAGATTAAAAAGAATAACAAAATATGGAATGATTGTATTATCATTAAGAATGACGTGACCAATAAGAAAATGTTTAGTTGCCATGGTGACGGTAAAAATCAATAAACTTTATTTATGAATAAAGAAGCGTCGAGAAGCCATAGAGGACGGACGCGAGCTATTACAACGCATGACTTTACAATGTGAATGTATTATATAATGTATTTCATACATAGTTGTTTAGTGAAAAGACCTGAGTAAAATTTATTTGTTGATCTACGTGACGACGAGAATTGTAAATCAAATAGGAAATAAGAGATTCGATTATTTTAATTTAGAACGTGGTTTAATTATTTAATAATTTATTGTAAGGTTCGATTCCTCAGATTTGTGCCTGAGACCACACTTGAGGTGAATCAATTCCGTGCTTCGATTGTGGCAGCCGCGAGGAACTTCGATAAAATTAGTCAAATCATAAAATACCGGATCTGGAAAATTTGGACCTAAATGTCTTCTCAACTCGGGGCATCAACTTCATCCCAGTCTACGACGTCCTCATCCAATAGCCATTGATACCCGCTACAGCTTTGTTGCTGTTTATTTATTCTCTTGTTATTAATTGGAATAAGTTCTTTGTAAAGCACTGGAAGTTAGGTAGTTCTGTGATAAATAGAACTGGGACTTTTATGTTGTATCAGTTGGAAAATATACACATAAATATGTACATTTATGTGAAAATTGAGAAATGTGTAGAAAAATATAGAAAATCTTTAAAATATTTGGTGTAAGATATTAAATATTTAATGAACATTTACAGTATTAGGCTCATACATTTCTTATTGCAATGGACAATTACTATTTGATGAAAACGTAACCTAGAAACCAAATTATATTAACCTAATTTCGAAAATTAACTCAATTTTATCAAATAAAAATGTTATAATATAAGTAAACATAAATATAAATGAAAATTACACAGCTAGAGACATTCATTCACTAAATTTTTCAGCACGGTGAACAATTAATTATTTTTCTAAATTCTCTGGGTTCATTGATAGCAATTTGTCAGATATAACGTTCTTATAAGCGGAAAATGACTGTTCAAATTCACATGATGTGACTGGCGAAAATTTTAACAAAGGAATATTTCGCGGGGAAATGTTCTCAGGACAATTTGACACACACTGCGAAATATTGAATATCCAGGAATTTTACTCAAAACTATTTTTAGTTTATTTCATGCAATAAATAATGTTTATTTCTCTCCATACACTAAGGTTTTTCAACTGCATCTTCCGAAAAACCAATTGAAGCTTTTTTTGGAAGTCCTGAGGTTTCCAAACGTGTGATACTCTCCGGGAGTCAGCTAAAGTTGCTTTTGATGTAGGAGACAGAACAAACCACTTTGGAATCATTGAAGGCATGAGATTCACGAATAGCTGCAGTACTTTCAGGGTCAAAAGAATCAACATCTGTATTTATGTCATCAAAATGTTCACCATAAATGTTTACAGCTTCAATCCACGTTCCCTACCTAGTTATCATTGGTTCCGGAGGCAGTGGTGTTCCAGGAAGTTGTCCTTTGTAGGCGTTCACTCGCTGTGGGATTTTAGAAAGCCCTTTCCTTTCTTTTTTCTTTTTTTTACCGAAATTAATATATTTACTTCTACAAACTTAACTCTTATGTCCTCGGCAACACCTTGAAAACCATGAGCTAATCATGCCAAATGGAGCACATTGGGGAAAAATATGCTTCAGAGCAGTTGCAACTTTATACACGTATGGTGCTGCATCAGAATATAGCACTAACCCTTTATCTGCTTGAGATCTGGTAGGCCACAATACTTTTAGCCCATCATTCACAAATTTTGTAGTAATTGAATGATTTGTATGGTCCAGCTCTTTGCAGTAGATTAAACTGGGTTAGAAGCGCTGTCAGGTTGATGCTGTCTGCAAAAGTTTCGTGCGATACGGATGTATGTATGCAATTGTTTTAACGAGGCTAGTTACGTAGTTACCTGTTAGTTAATAATGTGACAATGTCATTCCTTGTTCTTCAATACCTAGTAGTCATCTTAATCTCCCTGTTGTGGCAAGGGGCAGTATCCACATAGCTTCAGTTTAGAATTTATAGGAAAAAATTTGTACACGTGAATACAATAAAATACAGAAATATGTAATTTGTGTAATATCACAAGAATATGTAATATAGTTAAAATATGTAAACATATGTGAAATATGTATTTACACAGAAATCCCAACTGTAGTGATAAATGTAGGAATCATTTCCATTTTGCTTTTTCGTGCGTCTTTAGTTAGTTTTCCTGTTTCCCAAGGATTTATTTATATTATTAATATTATTTCTGATATTTACATTTAATATATTTTATATCTTATTAACTTCCTTGCTGTTTATTGGCTTTTGCATGGCCAAATGTTTAACCCTCACCTCTGTATATTGATTATTGAGTAGGCGCTGTGCTTTATGGTCCACAGAAATTTATCATTGGATGTGATTTAGCAACGGTTATAGAACCGCCCAACGCTCTGATTGCATCTACATAAAAACAGTCTACCAGTCCGTAGTACATACATGAGATTTCCGGAGATTGTTTATCAGGTTCTGTTGACAGCAGCTGTTGCAGGGATTCCTCCGGCGGTGACCGTGTAACAGTAGTCAACATCCGGCTTCCCTTGGGGCTAGTGACAAGAACTTGTCAACAACACACACAGGTCGTCGTCGTCGTCGTCGTCCCATTGGCGACAAAGGCAGATTGATGGGTAATAGGCCAGGTGTGTGAGACGGGAGCAATCGTTTGATGCCTAATTGGAGACACAAATACACCGACAATTGCCTTGCCCACTTAATGGCGAGATATACAATCTCTAATTGCGGAAGGAAACGCACAAGTCACTGAACAACGTCTCCAAGTTGCTCATTTTGTGTTAATGTTTTAGAATCAAGTAAATATGTTTATGAACTGGAAAAATGATACATTCTCTCAAATCCTAAAACCCTTTTACCTCCAGATCCCATTGCCGTCATAAGTTCTACGTAGAGATTTCTTTGGATATACACGTATCTACATGGATGTCCCGATTTAGAAAAAGAGGTCTATGTGTGTCCGCTGTTCACATTAGTTTCTCTACTCTCTTGCACAACCATTCATAATAACATTGCTTGTATTTACCTCATGTTAATCGAGATAAACTTTTGTAAAGTTGATTTATCACATTCAGGTATAATGAATATAAAGGATTGCAGGAGGCTTCAGAAGTAGTCAACTTTTAAGGGCAAGTGGCTCTATAACTGTTTTGAAATTCTAATATCTTATGTAAGCAAGAGACAACGTGCAATTAAAACTTTTATTACAAAAATGAAAGCAATAATAAGCAACTCAAAATGGTTAGCTTCGGAAACAGGTTTTATTTGACATCATCATTTTTTTTTCAAGGAAACTACATTGTTTACGTTACTTTTTTCTCTTTCTTTTCTTTCTTTTATGTATAGGAAGGTTTTGTCTATCGCTTACTGTTAACAAAATATGTAAAAGTCATTCACAATGAAGAGGAATTCCGAGGATATTCTCATAAAATTCAAGATAGTTATATTTAATTTGTT